>VZSF01002310.1:413031-472244 GCA_013398295.1 Chionis minor
CCGGGCCGGGCCGGGCCGGCCGCCGCTGCCCCGGCGCGATGTGCGGGGGGATGGCGGCGAAGGGGCCGGGCGGGCCGCGGTGGTGGCAGAACCGGCGGGCGCGGCTGCTGTGCATGCTGGCGCTCACCTTCCTCTTCTTCGTGGTGGAGGTGGTGGTGAGCCGGGTCACGTCGTCGCTGGCCATGCTCTCCGACTCCTTCCACATGCTCTCCGATGTCATGGCCCTGGTCGTGGCGCTGGTGGCCGTGCGCTTCGCCCAGCGCACCCGCGCCACCAAGAAGAACACCTTCGGGTGGGTGCGGGCCGAGGTGATGGGCGCCCTCGTCAACGCCGTCTTCCTCACCGCCCTCTGCTTCACCATCCTGCTGGAGGCCATTGAGCGCTTCACGGAGCCGCACGAGATCCAGCAGCCGCTGGTGGTCATCGGCGTGGGGGTGGCGGGGCTCATCATCAACCTGCTGGGGCTCTGCCTCTTCAACCACCACGGCGTCGGGGGCCACGGCCATTCCCACGGCCACGGGCACTCGCACGGTGGCAGGCAGCACCCCCGCAGCGGCCCCAAGCCTGAGCAGCCGCCCGGGGACGGGGAGGCTGCGCTGCACCGGGAGGAGACCAGCACCTTGGTGGAGAACTGCAGCAGCTCCAACGGAGTCAGCCAGGAGAAGCTAGGTAAGTCCTGCGGCGCCTCTGTCCCGTGCCAGCACAGAGGCGTCAGGAAAGCGGGAGAGGTCTCTTCCCTGAGGAGGGTGGTGGGCATCCTGGTCCCACCTCTTTCTTGCGGGCTTCGTGGGGACCACCCGTCCTTCCTCCTGGGGAGGAGTCAAGAAGCTTTCTTAGCCGTTCTCTCAGGCACACAGCTGTTGCACCTCTGCCTCATGCCTTTCCTTCAAGCGCTAGAAGTGCTCCAAGTTGTGCGTTTGTCTTGCAGACAGGGCAGAGTGTGAAAGAGCCTTAGGAAAAGGCAGTTTGCCTTGGAAAAAGTTGGTGCTGGTAGAGAAGGCACATGACAAGTGTTCTTTGCCTAGCAACACAAGCTGTCACAAGACATTCCCCTAATGCCTCTGAACTGGCTGCACATCAGATAGAGCGCGGCTCAACACCTTGGTCCTGACGGCCGGATCTCTGTTGGGTCAGTTATGAGCTACCTGAGAAGCTAATCTCAGTGTGAACGTGGCACACTGAGCTGTATTCCATTGCCGTAATGGTGTTGTACTACTTGATGTCATCCGTATTAGTAGGAAGACTTGGAAGCTACCAGTCAGCACGGTGGAAGTCATGCAATAGGCACTGACTGTGGAGCTCACTGGTGTCAGAGTACATGCGTGGTTTCTTGCAGTTAGTTTTCTTTAGCTTCCTGAAGCACGCACCTTCCCACTCGCTTGCACGTAGAGATGAATTTAAAATCTTCTCTTCCCAATTGTGATCAAACTGCCTGTTTTGTGGCAGGGAATTTCTTGTTTGTTTTTCTTAATGGATGCAGGAGCCTGGATTGTTTATTTTGAAGTCACTTGGTCAAAGGCAAGTACAGCGTGCTAGCAGAGCGGAAGGTGCGTAAATGCCATTTCTCTACTTTAATCATATGGCAGCCCTGTTACCAGGAGGAAGGGGTGTCAGGCTCCAGAACAGGTCTCCTCTTTATTTTCAGGGTGAGATCAGGAGGCCACTGTTTCAACTTAAATTGAGCTTTAATTGAGCAGAGTGAACTTTGCTACAGTTTCGGTTTTTCTGTGGTCAGAGGTTCCAATACACATTTGAGAAACTCAGCAGAGTCTCTCTCTCTCCCTCCCTCCCTCTGTCATATGTTTTGACTCCATGTTGGTTTTGAAAAGACAGGTTTTGCAAGAGGGTAGGAAAGTTCCTCTGAATACAGCACACCATTTTCTTGACCACATAATGAACTCTTAATGTTGGTTTTGTTCCAACAAATGTATCCTAACAATTAGTTTGAAACAACCTAAAATTCCCTTAACTGTTGATCTGATAGGTATCTTGGCTTGTGAATTTTTCTTGTGTGGTGAAAGCTTGTGCTTTTAGCCAAGTTTTTGACTAGGTCTAGACTAAAGGATTAATTTATAGCATGGATTAAAATGTATACTGTTTTGAGCTAATTTGTCTGGAATTTCTCCTGGATGTCCTTCTGGCAATAACAAATAATTTGTTGTGGGTATTTAGGTGGTAATAGGGCATAATTTTGGTCACAGTGAAACTTTGAAATAAGTGTGTACTTCCTGCTATGCCCTGTCATGATTATGTAATGGATGGAGTTATTCATAGGCTACCCATGGAAATGTTACAGGTAAAGGTGCTCGGAGACTTGTGTGAAGCTGTAAAATGTGTAGGTGAGGACTAGGGAAATGACTGAGAGTGGTACTGTGCCTTCGCTGGACATTGCAGAGAAGGGTTTCCTAACGTGGAAGTGGAAAGCTAGGCCAGCCTTAGGGGCTAGTCCTGCACAGGTATCTTTGTGCATGTACTTTATGTGAAATAATCAGTTCATTGATTTAAATGAGCAGATTTCAAATGGAGGTGTTTTAACCTTTTGCTGTTAAAAAAAACCCAAGAGCTTTTTGGAATGCTGTTTCCTGTTACCCACCCTTATAGATAGGTCTGCTGACTTTCCAAATACTCTTTTCTCCAAGTACTTGGTACGCAGCAGAATATCAGAAAAGTTCCTCTTTCCTTGCCTGTCATCATGGACTCTTAAGGTCTGAACTCTGTAACTTGAGATATTTTTCCTGTAATATATTGATTTCTCTGGAAAGTTTCAGGTCCCATATTCCCTAACTCCTAGAAGTTGTGTGGAAAATGTATCTGGAGCTTTGGGACAGAAGTGTGATGTGTGAGGTTATGAGCCTGGGGCTTGGAAGTGACCCACTCAGCCACCTTTGTAGGAGCCCACCCCTTGTTCAGAGAGGAAAGAACTTGTAGGCACTTTATGGTTACAGAATCGCAGTCATGAGAGCAGAATGGCAGAAGCTGCAGGTCATACTAACATGTTAATGTTTACAAAGCTCTGAACTGAAGAACCGTAGCAGCAGTAAGAGCTCCTTGTTTCAGTTTGTTGGGCCAGTGGCCAGTGCCTGTTACATTTCTGTAACACTGGACGTTTTCTGTCCAAAGAAGAACTTCGGAAGAAAAGTAGGAGGTTAATTATGTAAAATACTTTCAATTTCAAACACTGGAAGATGTTTTCCTTTCCAAAAACATTCTTCTTTGTAATGATGTGTGCATTTATTTCTATATAGCTAGTTGTGTGATGGGGTGGTAATATCAGAGACAAAGGAGAGCACTGAAATGTTCATTTAAGCATTGCATGGTCCATGACGTACAGCTTTGCGCATCAACGGCGATGTATCACTTAACAGCTGTATGCCACTTAAAAAACTTATTCTTAGTACTTTAGAAAAAGTATTTTGAAATATAAATAACACTAGTTCATAGCCTCTGAGAGCTTCAGTGATAACTTAAACTGTCCTGTAGTCAGTACTGCTGATAAACTCTGTGGTTTAAACCTAAAAGCTCAGCTCATTGTATCTCGCAGTTCTGCTGTCTCCATGCGCCATCTCAGAAAAACTTCCTTTTCCTTGAATTCAGAAGTCTTTTCAAAATGAACTACTAAACCTGAGCAGAAGTGACTAGAAAGCAGTATCCATACAGCTTTTGAGCTTCTGGCCTCATAAATTTTAATATAAAATAGCAACCAGTCCTATGGTTTAAGAGAGATTTTTATCAATGTGATTAGCCTTCTGGCTTTTCAAAAGAGGGAACAAATGTTATGTAGCTACTTAGCCACTTTTCTACATATGCTCTGTAATTCTGCATTTTATTTAAGAAATGAACTGTGAGTCAAATGGTTAAACAGCTGGAAAATGCAAAAACAGTTTTTCAGTGAAATAAATTAAAATGCGGTCATCTTCATCCATTGCCACTATAACTTGTAAGGTCCACATTGAAACAGTTGCCTTCTAGACTATTTAGATCACTTACCGGGACGACTGAATATTTCTAAGCCAGAGAAAATGTTGCTAAGTGTTACGGCAAAAGTTGCTTGCTTTTCAGTTTTTGTACTTCGTGTGGCAAGCTTAATGTTGGTTATTATTTTGTATGGAATTATAGTAATGTGTGGTATCATAGCATATGCCTAATTGTTTTACTGTTTTCTTGTCAGGTGATATGAAAGACGACATGACTGACCTACAAGTGAATGGGAACGCTGGTCATTATACTGTGGATGTAGAGGAGGTTGAAGAAGACTCCAGTGCACAGCTTAACATGCGTGGAGTTTTTCTGCATGTTTTTGGAGATGCCTTAGGTTCAGTTATTGTGGTAGTGAATGCCTTACTCTTTTATGGGTTGTGGAATCCGTGCCCCAAAGACGGGCCCTGCTTTAATCCATGCGTCAATAATCATTGCACGGAAAATGCTACTTTATCCCAAACACTTGGCAGAGCAAACAAGTCTGAGCAAGAGAGCATTACGGTGGCTGGTCCATGCTGGTTGCTGTATTTAGATCCTGTCCTGTGTTTGATCATGGTTTGTATACTCCTTTACACAACCTACCCGTTACTTAGGGAGTCAGCCCTTATCCTGCTGCAGACTGTTCCCAAGCAAATAGATGTTCATTCTTTGAACTCAAAGTTACGTACCCTTGATGGAGTTGAAGCAGTCCACGAATTACACATTTGGCAGCTGGCAGGCAGTAGGATCATTGGCACCGCTCACATAAAGTGTCCTGACCCTTCCACATACATGATGGTGGCAAAGCGCATAAAAGAGATCTTCCATGACGAAGGGATTCATGCGACTACCATTCAGCCCGAGTTTGCCAGCGTCGGCTCTGAATCAGGGAGAGGGAAATGTGAGTTTCCTTGCAGGACTCAGTGTGCTTTGAAGCAGTGTTGCGGAACAGGAGAAGATAATACTACAAAGAAGACAGAAAAATCTTCGTCACTTAGTATTTCTTGTTCAGAAGTTGTCATTGAATTTCCAAAAACTAGGAGGACTAAGTCGGAGAGTATCCCTTCGGTTAAGCTAGAGGCAAACACTGATCAAAACGAGCAGTTTGAGTCATCTTTGTAACTCTCCGAATGGTGCTACCTGAGTTTTGGTGACTTTGACAACAGCTATATTGCAAGAGGAAGAGACAGACGTTTGAGATGCAATTTTGCCAAGTAGTGTAATTGCTGAAGTCCTTGTTCTTGTCATACTGCTAAATCTAGAATGCTTGTTTTAAAGAACATAACGTCACTGTCATGATACGATGTGTTTGTGTTTGTACTGAGGCAGACAGAAAGTGCACCAGTGCTGTACAACTTCAGAAAACCAGTTTCAACATTTCAGCAGAGACACTTTTTGCTGTGCTTCAAATTAAAATATTTTTTCCAGTGAAAAGGTATTTGAGGGATAAGCATGTAGGAACTCAATTTGTGTTACAGATCTCTTGGACCTACTCTTTCTTTAATATTTGATTTGTAGATATTTTAATATATTGTTTATTTAGAAGCCCTAAGGAAACCAAAGTTCACAGAACGTTTTTAAAGATATAACTACTTAAAACTGGAAACCACTTTGCAGTTTCACATATTTTTCTTAAACCTATATAATAATAAATGTGAAGGCTTTTCTAATGAATTTATCATATAGCATATTTTAAAGAGAACATCATGTGATTGTTAGAAACTGTCCCCACTTTTTCTGGTAAGGTAGAGAGGTAATTAAAATCAACTGCTTGTGAAAATACCAGATGTGAAAGGGGTTTTTTTCTGTCAGAATGGAAGTTAAAGCTACTGTGTACTGCTCTGTGATCAAGACATGAGACTGACCGATAAAGTAAGGCATACGTTCATATCTTACAGATTTTCTGCTGTTTTTCCTTATTTCCAAGTTGTATCTGGTCATAAAAGTCTTTAAAGAATCCTTGACTCACAGAGCTATGAATGAAGAGCCTGAGCTTCATTTTTAACTGATTCTCAGTTTACTAAGATGAAAGAATTAGTTATGTCAATAAGTGCTCTGTTGGGGAAAGTCTGCCAAGCACTGACAGTATAATTCATGCTTTTAAGCATAGACAGTAGCCTCTGTAACTAACAAGTAATTCAGTGGCGCATTTTGCTTGCAGTTGAGTGTGTGTCTGGAAGCACTTGCAGTGACTGCAGTCCTGGTCCCCACCGTGTCCTCAGCAGCCTTTAGGAAGTGGGAAGGAAGACTTTTGAGGAAGTGGGGCAGGGAGTAGGATTTCATTCACTGTATTTCATACTTGGAGATTTTTATGTATCACATGATGTCACTTATTAAGTATCTGAATCTACGGTTTAAAATGGTAACTCAGTTAATTGACAGCTGGCTCTAAAGAAGCTGTTACAGTATGCTGCCAACTTGAACCTTAACAAAGGAGAAACTGGTCTATGGACTCTGAATTTGGCAGAGACTAGATGAGAGTTGAAGATAAAACATACAAGAAATCTGATCTAAAACCCTGACCCTTTCAATCCACCCTCAAGTTATGTATGGGAAACAATGTCGTGGGATTTAACTGACTGCTCCTGTGCTCGAAACTGGAAAACAACTCGGATCTTCCACTGTTTGCTCCATGACTCTGGACATGATAAACACTCTGCCTCAGTTTCCCTGTCTCAAAATGGGGATAATACCTACCTCACAGGGGTGTTGTGAGGCTTAACTCTTGCGTGAAGAGCTCTGAGATCTGTTACTGGAAGGCACTGGAAGGAGTGTAAGATACAAACATATTGCAATACCTAGGCACAACAGAGGGAACTGAGGATAGTTTTGGCCTTATGAAATTCTTTGATGCTGTGGTTTTCAGGTTTTTAACAGTATTTAAATGTAGATTTTTTTAAAAAAAGAATGTTTTGTTAGTGAAGGGAATGTAGCTTTGCCTCTGGATACAGAATGCCTCGCTAGTTTGCATCTCTAGTAAGTGTCTCGTATGGTAATTGCTCCTAACTAGTTAAAAATAGCCTGCTGCTCCTCGGACCTGGATTGGCCCAGGTCATGTCAGTGGTCTTACCCAACCTCTCAGCAGAGCATTGCAGTCAACTCTCGATTATCCATGGGTGGATTACCAGTGTTGTGTATTAACTGTGCAGTCTACAGGGCCAGACTAGCTCTGTATCCCATGCCGATGCCTTGGCCGAGTGCTACGTGCCAAAGCGTTGGAAAAGTAAAGGAGCTTAGTCCAGTTTCACCCAAGCCCGCTCTGGCAGGGCTTGTTAGCTTGGGCGCCACGCAGCACCGTGCAGTTATTTTGCCTCTTGGCTGCTCAGCTGCATCCACAGGAAGCTGCGGTGTGTGGATGGGTCGGTTCAGCTTTGCGCTGGCTTGCGGATGTTGGTGCTTCCCAGCCATCAGCATCGCTCACCTTTCTCTGTGTTTATGCTTGTTGTATAGTCTCATAAACTAACTTAAATATCTTAATATAGTATTTATGTATGTTTTTGTTTTGTCTGAATTATCTTAACTCTTTCTTCTGTTACCTGTATATGATCTAGAGTTGACTGTTAAATGAGATCTTGTATGAGACTACATTTGCAAAATGCGCTACCACTGCTAGTATACTACAAAGTATTAACCAAGTAAATTTTGAAATGAACAAAGTACTATTTTTTTTTGAAATGTGTATCCTTGCTTTTTATGGTAAACTTTCACTAATTTTTTTGCTCGCTAGTTTAAAATTGGTCTCAGTCATTAGTATGAATTATTGAGGTCCTGCTGTATATCACTAATGCACCATAGAACTACTGCTCTTTAGTTTATTTTAAAAAGAAAACCCAAGACAAACCATAGTAGCACTGAGAAGCCTGGCTTCTCTCTCTCCTGTTGCTCTTATAAAAAGAGAGCAACTATTAAGGCTTGACAATTGCCACCATTGGTTAACCATCTCAGTGAATGCATCTGAATAGGTGGAGTTGTAGTCACTAATTCCATTGTAACTATTTAAGCTTTTTTTGTGTGTGTGCCAGAAGTCATATTTTTCTATTTCTGTGTCCATTGCAGGCAATGGCTAGCTTAAAAGACAAAAAGCTCTCCCCAACTTTATTCTTATTATCAGGACAGGATGCAGATGTGATGATGAGGATGATGATGGGGGCAGAAAGGGAGAGTTGCGTGGCCTCTCTGTCATATGTGGTGTTGTGTGTGCAGCACCAGCTAGTGTTAACGGGACTCTTTAGTCTCTTTAGCCCTTGATGGCAAATTCCCTGAAAGCATATAGGCAGGTCAAGGTGGTGGCTCTGCAGCAGCAGGAACACAATTTTTGTGTTTGTTCTGGCTGTATGTAGCCTGCTAGCTTGCGATATAACTTGATTTTTTAAAAACCTGATCTGCCTGTGGTTACACAGGCTTGATTTGTTCTAAAGATCACAATGCCAGAATACTGTGAGCATTCAAAAACACTGCGCAGTCTTGTTTTTGGTTTTTGGTTTTTTTCCACAAAGCATGAAACTAGTGAATCTCATGTAAGTGAACACTGCAGTGGTGGGGAGCTAATTGTATTGTGTATCACATTTCTGAATTTTTAAAATAAAAAAATATGGAACACTGATTTTAAGGAAAAATAAGTTTGTATTTCAGCGTCTAGATTGTTTATGCTTGTGATTAAATGTGTCAGAGATGTACCAAACATCATTGGGTGAAATATCTGACGCTTAGGACACCTCATCCAGAAACATGCTATTTTAGAATCACTTCTTAGATTGTGTTAGCACCTAAGGGTGCAGCGCAGAACTCGTTCAGACACTCAGTGGGCTAGCCACAGTACCGTGAAGCTTTACTTTTTAGCAGAGTAAATTACTTTTGTGGAACCCCTTATAATTTTAGCTCGATCGCTTTCAACATCCACTCTAGGATTTTGGTAGAATCTGTTATTGCTGCATCATGGTGTTCGATACGGACATACACATAGTTATGTAAAAGACAAAACTAGCCCCAACTTGTGACTCCCCAAAAGTCATGGCAAGGGCTCAGTCCTGTAAATTTCTTTATTCATGAATAGTTTCATGGGGCTGACGAGTAGTTACTTGCATGCAAGAAATTGCTTGTGGGAGTGAGTCCAAAGCTGCTGCCGGTACAGCCTGGCTTTTGAAGAATGACTGAAAGTACCTAGATTTTGTGGCTGTTTTAAAATCAGGAGTACTGTGGTGTTTCTAAATCTGCTGCAGAAATGCTATCAGTGTTATAATTACAGGATTTATTCCTTTTCCCCATTCTCCAAAAAGAAAGAAAAGAAGCCCGCTGAGTGTCTTAAGAGTTGGTAACAAGTTTAGCTAAACTGACATTGCTGTTTGCTTCTGAAATTTGGCCATCTGAGTTTATTAAACACTGGCTAGTGGAGTTTGGGGAGGAGGGATAAAGATTCTTGCCATTCTCCTTCCCCTACCCCCTGCTTTGACTGCACTTTCTAATCTCTTCAGCTATGGAGAGACCGGGGGGGATGGAGGGGGCGAATTTTGTAGCTAGATGTTCTGAGTTCCACATGGAGGGAATGGGAAATACTGCTAACTATATTTAAAAGCATATAAATATGCTCTGACTATTTTAGTTTCATAGCATAGCATCAGTTACGCCCTTTTTAGGTATGCATTTAAGTTGTTCAGCTCTGTAGTAACTTTGGGGTTTTCTCTGCTGGATGGAAAGAGGTGGATGCTCCGTTTGCTGAGCTAAAGCCGGTCTTGACAATTTTCCAAATCAAACGTGGCTTTGCTGATAACAGAAGGTCTGATTCTTCCGTATGACCTTTGCTTTGTGTGGTTAGCTGCCTGTGAGCTACGTTACCATGTTTCAGCAGGCTTGTTTTTTTTTTTTTTTGCATTCACCCTGTTATCTAAGTAGTTGAAAAGCAAAACCGGGATACCGAAAAATACCTTTCACCTGTATGTCTCCAAAAAGCACATGGTTGGTGTTTTTTCATGTCTGGGATCCTGTTTCTGAGCAATGTTGAAATATAATTGGCATAGCGAGTGCTCATTGATGATACTTCTTTTTGCCTTCTTTGAAAATAAATGTCATTTGTTGGGGTTTTGTTTGTTTGTTTGTTTCTGGGTTTGCTTTTGTTTTGTTTTGGGGTTTTTTTATTAAGCATTAAAGTCCTGAGAAAATAAATGGAGCTCTGGAATGTCAAATACTTTTAGCTGGGATTTCTTTCTCATGTCATTTCCTAGGAAGAAATTAGACTAGTAGAAATGTGTTTTCACTATGTCCCAGAACCTCAGAAGCACATAAAAATGTAACTTGGGTCAATAAGGTAGACTTCCTAATAGAAGTCTGTACTGCTTTATTCAGTGTCTTTGGAAGATAGTTACTCTAGAGCAGAAGATGCTTTGGTGTTTTTCAGCTTCATTTGCTTCAATTTGGAAACACTGCTGTTTGTCAAGTTTGTTGGGAGAAAAGTACTGACTGTAGAAAAAGATAGAGCTGCCAGCAATAATGCCGAGGGGGGCAGGATCGTTAGCAATACCTGCCTTGAGCTCTTCATGAGAGCTTGCAATGATGAGTTCATTCTGGAGCCCTTCGCTGATGCAGCTTCAGCAGCTGCTTTTTTCTGCTTTAAGAGGGAAAAGTGATTCCATATTATTAGTTATATATGCAGGAGGGTATGTTTAGTTGGACTGCAAGCGTTGCACATGAGCTCGAGTTTTGCCGTTTTCCAAACCTACTTCTACCTCATCATGAAAAGATGTGATTTAAACTTATTATGGACATCATTTATGAGACATGCTAGTGTGGGAATTTTTAATTAGTAGGATGGCAAGGGAAGATTCAGGTCTATAGCTCGCTATTGCTTTTACATGTGGCTTCACCCCTGCCATTCCTAGACCTCCTACCCTACATGGTTGCCTGACCACCTCAAGAACCAGATCTATCTCCCAGGACAATCCTTTCTTGTTGCTTTTGCATCGGAGGAGCTGATGCTGCAAGGGAAGGGCAGGATGGGAGTGAAGCTGTGTCTGACTCCAGGCAGGTGAGTGCTTTCAGCAGGAACCTTCTCCTCAGTCTGATCTATGCTATCATCCCAAACCTGGCATGAAACTCTTGCTACCAAAACTTTGGTTAGCATTTATATATACGTGTTTTGTGTTAATTTTTTTTTTTTTTTTGGGTGTGTGTATGGCAATCAACACAAACTTTAGTGCTCAGGCCAAGTTGTAATCCCTCCTCCTGTCACCCAAGCTGCATTTCTAGTCGCAGCGTTGGTAGGCATCCCAGCGCTGGTAGGCATCCCAGCGTTTCCCTCGCACCGGCTAGCCCGGCTAAGAATAGCCGTGGTGGTGCTGGGGAACAGGATGTGCAACCTGCTGGGTTTCCTGCGTTTGTGCTTGTGTTGCTGGCCTGGGCTGAAGGCTGCCCTCCTCCGTCTTCCCTGCCGGCGCTGCTGCACTCGCGAGGTGAATTTGTTAGATTTAATTTGTTGGCTTCGGTTTGCGGTGGGTTGGCTTTTGCTTGTTGCCGTTGCGTTGTGCAGTACAGGCAAAAACCTCCGCTGAGAGACATGGACTTGCTGCCAGTCTTTGTTGCTTCAGAGTACGGCTGCCGAGTGTAAGCGGTTGCTGCTGGCCCGCTCCGCTGTAGGCGGTGGCTGGTGAGGGCTGCAGACCTGGATCCAGCTTTGCTGGTTGGTTTGACCTTACCGTGTCACCCTTCCAGCGGAGGGTGCAGCGAGTATGGCACAGTGAGCCCCAGCAGGTAACTAGACCATTGGCGCTTACCTGATTGTGATGCTCATACCCTGGTTTAGGAGCGAACAACACTCCCACAGATAAATGCTGCGCATGTTGCTATACTTGCCAGATTTTTGCATTGGGCAGCGTTGGCTGGAGATGCAGCCCGTCATTCTTGTCCTGGGGTGCTCTAGGACTCTCCCCCAGCCAGTTGCAGGCAAGCTCATTTTGCCTTGCAAAAGGGATTATGTGACTTAACAAAACTTGAGTGATAATTTCTGCTTGTATTCTTGCGGCCATGCGGGAAGGTTCTGACCCAAATGGATGGCGTTGATTCTGCCTGCTTCCAGTAAAGCATTTATATATGCTTTATACACACACACACACACACACAAAAAAAAAATTTAACACAAAACACGTATATATAAATGCTTCCTGAGTGTAAAGGGGGGTTTGGTTAAAATACCAGGTAAAAATTAGGCTCAAGCAGTTCGTCTTCTAAATATCCATAGTAGCAGAGGTCTTAGACTTCTATGCCATGCTGTTTTGAAAGGATTTGCTCTTCTCACATTGCTGCTAAAAAAAAAGAAAGGAAGAATTGTGTTTAATTATCACAAGAGTTATTAGCCAGCCTTGGCAGCTGAGTTTCCAGTTTGTCTGAAAATCTCCCCGCATATAGTAGGTGCACAGTAGAGACACTGAGGAGTGAGTTGGCAATCTAGTGCTGAAAAGGAGGTGTTTGGTACATATGCTTCAGTTTGGAAGTGGAATGACACTTGGCGCCATAATGTCCCAGTTTTTTGGGTTTTTTTTCAAGGAGTAGGAAAACTACAGAACTAAATATTGAGTCAAGCTGTGTGGGCAGAGCTCCCCTTTCTGGACCGGGCTGACGTCATGTTTGCAGCGTGACATGTCTAGCCGTATGTGAAAGGCTCCGAGCGTCACCCAAGCCGTAGACGTTATTCAAAATCTCAGTAACATTTGCAGAAAACTTGCTTGGTTTTTTTTTCCCCTTACCAGATCCAGAGGAGTTTAGCCGCGCGGCTTTAACATCTCACTACCAATTCAGAAGATGAGCTGGAAGGCTCTGGACCGGTGTGTGTAATTCACCTGCGTTGCAACAACGTGTGCTGCTGCTCTGGAAAAAAAATGTACCATTGAACCCAGAGTTTGAATGCCGTTGCCCTGGTGTGCCCTTTCTAAAAGCAACTCTGAAAATGAGGTAATGTCACAGTAACGTTTCTCCACTGAATGCTGTTTGGGTACTAAAGTCTACAGCTTCTGCAGTAGCCCTTCTGTCAACAAGAGGCTGGCTGGCTCGCTCGCAGCGCTCCTCATCGCAGACGCGTTGCAAGACCACCATCTGTGGTGCTCTTAATTGCTGGCCTCTGCCCGGGCAGTTATCTTAGCTATTACTGCATGTTTGGGAGTTTCACAACAATTAATAGGACATGGAAAAAAGAGACAGACGCTGAAGTTCTTTAGGTCTTTTTAAAAATGGAAAATCTGATCTGCGAGATTTTTGCCAAAACTTTCAGCTCTAGTGGCATCAGGAAGGGAGATCACTTCGCCCACGGTGGTCGCTCTGATTAGCGGAGAGCAAATGAAATTGTAACATCAATGCAGAAGGATGAGCAATGGAGTGTGTATGGGTTTTGCTTTTGGACCGGTTATAATTTTTTTTCCCCACTGCAGCTCTTTTGGTGAGGGGAGTGATTTCTTTGGTCTTCCTCTACAGCTCTGCAGTCCTTAACAGCTTATTACTGTGAGACCTACGTGTGACGTCTGTGGAAATCAAAGTTAGTGAAAGACATGAAAAAAAAATGCTTAAACAAATTAAAAGGTAAAGGTCTCAGCTGAAACAGAGACCTTTATCTTTCCAAGACTAAGAAGGTAGCCAGCACAACCACAGCTGTTACATCAGGAAAGCATAGTGCAAAGTACCAAGCTCAGCACACTGCTATAAAAATGGTGTAAAAAAGTCAGGTAACAGTAGTTTTTTTCTCATACCTGAGCATATAAGAAGTAGCTTATATGAAGAGACTGCAGCTTGACAAAAGTAATGTCTTTGCACGGAGGCTTTGTTGCTGGCAATAGTTAAAATCCTGATAGAGTGGTGTTTCTCCAAATGACTTCAGGTAAAGTAAAATGTGGAGGGTCCTTATGCAATATGAAGTTCCCCTTTCGAAACAGCGGTTTGGAGAGAAAAAGTCATTGGTCTGGGCTAAGACAAAAATTGCTTAAACAAGGTAAACAAGGGTGGACTGCTGTCATCTTTCTCTTCCCCTTTATCTCTAAACCTTAACCTTAAATTACAAATCTGAGGTTAACACAGTGCAGTGCATCTGCAACGACTGAAGCCAGATACATTTTAATACATCTTAACTTATTTCAATGACGATGAAGGTTTGAAAGTTCCTCTAGGTAACAGAAATATTTCTATGCTTTTAAAATTCAAATGCAAGTATATTTTAATATTACTAAGAATGTTGTAAAACTAAATCATTAGCTCTCCCGATAAAGAGTTTCATAATCAAGAAAATGATTTACTAATTCTGTATCCTTGTTTCTAATCCAAGTAGTTAACAGAACATAGGCATAAACTTAATTTTGAGAAAGGTGTCCAATTTTTATGGGCATGGTATTTTTTAAATATCAGATAGAAAGAAAGGAGGTTTCGGGCATAAAATTTAATCTAACTACACAATCTTGGTGGCAGGTCACTTGCCACTAAGAAATCCTTCAGCACTGTGCAGAGCTCTGAGTGACTATAGAACATGTTGTGAGAACAGGGACCACAGCCATAAAACAGGGTGGAAAAATCTTTGCTAGAGCTTCACAAAGAAGAAACTACTTCAGTGATACGCGAGAAAAGGTATCTGTTCCTAAGCGTCATTTTTGCTTGCATTATATATAGCGTCCTGCAAAACTAACCCTTCAAGATCCTGGTTATGTGATGATGACTTTATTCCAGAAATACCAAATTAGGTCCTGTCCTACACAGTGGTTTATCCAGGCAGGGAAAATATGGTAGGGGAGAGTGGACAGCATGATGGATGCATTTCTGAACTGTACATCACTCAGCTACTCCTTGCTGAGAAGGATGCATTCCTTCTTTTAAATAATGTGAAAGTGTGTTTGGGGTTTTACCCAAATCCGATCATCCTGGTGTTTAAAGGGCTTTGTTCTGAGACTTTGAAAGAAAAGGTTTGAAAGGTTTTGAAAGAGAATGTCTTAACCAAATTGGCTTCACAGTGTCTTGCCACGACAATGCCTTCAGGTGCCACGTGCTAGTTGGCTACACCAGTGACACTGTGTTTGCCTGTGCTTAGTAAGAATGAAAGACTCTGAACCAAGTTATGTACTGGATGGAGAGTATTAAAGACCTGGAAATGTGGAATAATGTGCTGCAGACGAGGCTAGATCAACTCTTAACACCTTTAGCCTTTGTTAAGAAAGGCTTTTTTTAAAAAATAAAAATAAAAATCTGTGAATGTTGTTAATCCCAAACAGACCTGCTCATATTTAGAGGAAGAAAAGCTTTAGATTCACTGAAATTTCACTGAGGTGCTTTTTGGTAGGTCTAAGCTGTTTACTAAGTAAATTGGGTAGGATGATAATGGTTGTTATGGAACCCCTTAGAGCATGTTTTCCATCTCCTAGCATCTGTGATAAATAGATAATGAATATAAGACCCTGCCCTGGTACAGTGTTGGGAACTCTAACCGAGGTGAAAAGCGCTCTCTGTTCATAGCCCACATGGGGCTCTGACCTCTGTCATGCTTTTCATCCGTCAACCGTCACTAGATAGGGTTTAAAGAAACATGAAGTACCCTCTGAGACCAGAAAATGAGACTGCTTACGTTTTAAGTGGTTCTCTGAGTGGTCTCATTTGTCTCCATGTGGACTTCAGTTTCCCCAAAAATCTAAAATTTCAGTTTAAGGATGACCTCGGAAATAGGCATGGGAGGTGGGTTGTAGGAATCTCGTGGGCAGCCAGTCAGACTACAGCCGCGCTAGGGAAAGAGGCCATCCTCCCTTCGACTGCACCCCAAGCAGACCCAGCCTAGGGGTGGAGAACCAGCAGTCCTCCTGGGGGAAATTCCAGATTGCTGCTGTGTAATCCCTGCTGTACTGCACCAGTCTGGGGGTACAGCACCACAGGAGAAGCCAGGGCATCGCAGAGACATGTGCGGGCCAGCTAACCAGTGCTCTGAGCAACTCCTGTCACGAAACACCCATCTAACGACAAATGCAAAATACAGCACTGCCCCTCAAAAACTCTAAAACTCTGGTTCTCTGTATAGGAAAGGCCTCCAAATCAAGGGCATGCATGGTGTAGGTGTAAAGGGAGCGATAAGCTGGTGGAAATGTCACCACCAGTGGTGTAGCAGCTCTGATACTGGGCTACCAGTCCAGTTAGTCCTGCGATTAATGCCGCTACCGAGTTTAGATCTGACGAATGAGTCTTAGAACTCAATTTATGCAGAAATGATTGCTTAAACTTCGTTACTTCTTTTTCATGCAGGTGGCTTTTCTAGGTTGTCCACTTTTTCCACTACGACTTCCAGGTGCTTCTTGGGCAGGGGTTGTCCCCTACCAGCACGGCTCTGAGCACGCGGGTAGGTATCCTCCAGGCAGGGCTGATCTGGAAATGGGGAAGAACACCCAGCGCAAGAGAGTTTGCAGCGCTTCACTCAATAAGTAACAGATACTAAAGTCTCCGGGACTTTGGAATCACATAGACTTTTCATGCAATGCTATATAGAAAGGTTTAGGTGTTTAGGTAAAAGCTTAAAACTGTACTTACTCTAAAATAAACCTGTACAGTAACATGGAGGCAGAAAGACAGAATTAGTACTGCTTCCTTCTTTAATAGGAGTCAAGCTGAGATGGAGAAGGAGAGTTTATAAATGTCTTCTGGTTAGTTTTTTTCCTTTCGCACTTTGCATGACTTCTTGTTAGAAGGCTAGAAACAGACTTCTGTTAACTTTTGGTTATTAAAAAACCAAAGAGCAGTCTTGGAAAGAAACTGGGGTCTGAGAACACAGCAGGGTAATGGGAAACTTAATAAATATCCTGTTGTTATAACATCTGTCATTTTAGCATTAACAAGCTCATGACTTTAGCTGTTGTATGATCACAGCTCCACTCTGCAGATTAAGGGAAAGGCTGTTAGACCTTTCAAGTAAAAGCTTTCTGCACGGCAGGATGCTTTAACCTTTTGTATCCTGAAGCTATTTAGCTAAAGCAGCCTGAAAGTGATATTGAGACAGACTCCTGTGCAGGTCAATTAGGAGGGATACAGAAGCAGTTAGGCTCAAGGGTTTTCCTCATTTTGTTTTCTTTGATGTCCAGAAGAGCCAGAAAAGAATCCAAACCCCCAAAATAATGTGGGTTGGGTTTTGTTTTTTTAATTTTGATTTGCTCATGCTTTGGTTCTCTCAAACGTTGTGGAGAGGAGATTTAAGAGAATGTCTTATTAAATGAATAAACATCACTGGCGCAAAACTATGGTAGATGTCCGTTGCTTGTAAGGCAGTAAACATATACCAACCGCAAAGACAGGGTGGTATTTTGGTTCATTTAAAACAGGCCTATGTAAGGACCAGAACAACTGTACAAATACTAAACTCAATACAGTGTCTCTCGCCACCTGTTTTTGTGATTTCTTTAGCCTGTTGACTCATATTTTTCTTTTCTGGAAGCTAAGGAAAATGCCTGCCATGCTGGAAATGCTCCTGGTTTGGTTTTAATCTTGGACAAAGTTAATCCGAAACATGGTGATAATGTTTCTGACTTCTTTATTTTTTGCTTTTATATGTCAGGTGGTGAAATGAGAGCGCTCCATGAACTGTATGCGGCCAGTGCTGCAGAGATACAGCCAATATCACTCACCCAGTACACAGCTTCTCGTGCAGGGAGAAGCAGAGGGGCTGAAAGAAGTTCTCTTGGTGCTCAGGAGAAGTCCATAGTGTGGTGCGAGCAAGAGCTGTGGTTTTAGAAGAGACCTACAGCCATCTTATCCCAGAGTGTTCCGTTGTCCTCTCTCATCCTGTCACAGGGCAAGGAAGCACGACATCCAGCTCACAGTTGCCTCCCGGACCAGTGTCAGTCTACAGAGGTATCAGTGAACCATGTCCCATAGGATGCAAGGACAAACTACTGTGTTCACATGCTGCTTAGCTGCTCCCGAAAAGCCCAGAGGCATCAGTTTGCACTCCCAAGTGCTTCCAAGCCCCTGCGTACTTTAGGAGCCTACATCCCAAGTGATTTTTCAAAAAAATTAGGCTCCTTAATGCATGTTGGGCATGATAAGGCTCCTTAAAGCATGTTTGTTTGCTTCAAACAGGGTTGAGATTGTCTTGGAAATGCTGCTATTCTGTTTGGGGGGAAAAAACCTTACAAGTAAGGCCAGGTGTACAGAAAAGATCCTATCTCATGTGGCATGACTGGAAAGCACAGATGTGATCTGGAGCACACAAAGCCCTTGCTCAGGTGATTAATAAGCAGTGGGTTTATTTTGTGTGCTTTCAACTTCTATTCCTTTTAATGATGTTAGAGCAAAAGCAGGAACCTATGTCCTTCCCCCAAATTTTGAAAATACCAGCACAAACATTTCAGTATCTGGTAGTGGTTTCACTGCAGTGACAGACTGGAGTGTGTGTGTGGGGTGTGTGTGGTTCTTTTAATGGTTTAACTTCCTGAAATATCTTAAAAAAACACCTGACTCCAAACCACTTTTCATTTTGAAACACTTTTCCTTTTTGTCAGGGAAATTACAAGTTCAAATTCTCACAACATTTTGAGTAGAACAAAGCATTTGGACCCCAGTAGCTTTTGCTAAAGACTTTCAGAGCTGCTAACATGCTAGAAAATCAATTATTTGCATGGGGGTAATTAGAATCATCAAAGAATGAGAGAAATGAATCCCAACAATGAAGTTCAATGGTAGTGCCAAGATCTTGCAATTAAACTGTGCTGTAGGATTATGTGTATTAGCACATGAATTACTCTTTAAATTACAAATGTTGAACCAAATAATTATCTACAGCTTCTGGGAAGGGATAATCAGTAAGGTTAGGCTGGTGAAATACAATACTTTACTTTTGCAAAATACAAATAGAAGTACAGCTTGCTGAAAACACAACAAATTATTCCCCATGACTGAATCGTTAGGTTAAGCCACGTTTCTTCTTTTTGAAATAGGGGTGGCAAATTACGCTTTTTCCCCTTTAAAACCAGGCAAAACTAAAATAATCTTAAGGATTATTATATATTTATGTACATATATTATAATTAAAATAATCCTTAAGGAGCGTCTACCAGATTTCCAGAGACTGGCTACAAAAAATCTGCAGAAGTGCTAACTTATGTCCTTCTCGTTCCAGCAAAGAGAGTGCTAGGAATATCAGAGGCCGGCTGGGTGGCAGGGAGCGTGGGGACGTGTCCCTCCCTTTGATGCCAGCATGGGCGAGCGCAGGCTCCAGCTGCCTCCGGAGGGGCTGCCCCGCTGCAATCCTCGTGCACAGCTGCAGCCACCGTGCGCCACTGCAGCCCTCGTGCGCGGCTGCGGTGCTCACGGATGGTCACAACCCCCTTGCGCGGCTGCAATCCTCGTGCACGGCTGGTGCAGGTGCAAGGGGATTGATTACAGGGGCTTGGCGCAGAGGGGCAGCCCCACACTTATCTCGCAAAGCAGCCCGGCGCCATCCTGCCTCTCCCCTGGGCAGCGGGGTGGCCCAGGGACCGCTGCGCCTGGGCTGGAGCAGGCTCTGGCCAGCAGCAGTGCGACACCTTGCCAGCCTCCATGTAGGGCGGCGATTTGCTCAGCCCTCCGCCGTTGCTCGCTCACCCGGCAAGTTTTAGCCCAGTCACCGAGTAGGGCATTGCCAGCGGGATCAGTCCCGCTTTCTCCTGCTGGTGGGGGTCCCTGCCCGGAGCTGCCCCACAACCGCCGCAGGAGATGCCGGCACCCCTCCCGGCGCCACTCCTCCTGAGCGCAGCCTGCGGTGGAAACCAGCACAAAGCGGGTTTGTGGCCCATGGAGCGACGGCCGAGGCTTGCCGCAGGGCCGCTGCACAACCCCAGTGGATGCGAGCGATTGACCTCACACTAGAAAGTGTCGTTTGCCAATATGAAACCGCTCCAGCCGCTCGCGCCCAACCGCAGCGTACGAGCAGCGCTGGAATTGCCGCCACCACGAGAAAATGGGTGGCCGTCATTAGCGGGGAAGTTCATCTTTTACAAGAGAGCAACGAGTCGTTAGCTTTTAACCAGGTTTTTAGGGGTGGGAAACAGCTTTCCTGTTGGGCAAACCTTAACAAGGAAATAGCTGACTCCAAACATCCAGGGGCGGTGGGGAGTTCAGAGCGGAGTTGGCTCTGAACTCCACAGCTTGAGCTCCTTGGTACAATGCAGCCGGCTCCTGCGCGTGGAGGAGCCAGTGGCGGAGCTGCAGGGAGCTGCCCTTATTTATTTGTTCCTACCGCATGGGCTGAGACAAGGGCTGTGTTTTATGTTCCTCTGCAGGAAGGTGATAAAGTGCTTGAGAGCTGCTGAAAACCATTCACCAACAAATTCAAAGGGAAAAGCCATTTCTCGTGCCTTGGAAGGAGAGCTGAGGGATGCTGGAAGGCAGAGAAGACCGAAACGGTGCCGTCGCACGACAGCATGGCAGGAGGCACCGGAGCAAATTTTCTGGTTCGTTTCATTGCCTTTTTTTTTTTCCCCCTCAATGATTTTTACTCTGCCTGTGGCTAGGCAATCAATATCTCTTTGCCACCAATAAATATTCTGGGCTTTTAAATGATGATGTATTCCAGGGTGAAACAAATTAAGTGTGCGATTGCTGCCCTCTCGTACTCAAACTAATTCTGTGGGTCTAAATGGAAACTGGGAGAGGGATTCCTGAACCAGGCTCTCCAGTGGCAGCAGATTTGAACAGGGAGAAAAACATCGGATCTGGCTTCAGTTTGTCACTGATCCCCCTCCTTTCATTGAGCCAAAGCAGAGATCGGGGCGAGCTGTGTGAGCAGCTTCCCAGGCTATTCCATCTGGGAGGTGCACGTGGTTGAGCATCAGCCTGCTTGGAGCACTGCAGGGCCCTTTTTCCCCTTGGTGGGTGTCTGTGGAGCTGGGTACGGGTTCAACCTCCTGGCCTGTGCAGCATAGCCTGCGCTGAGTGGCGCTGGCAGCCTCCAGGGCTGCCACACCAGCAGGGACTTCAGCCTTGACCTGTTGGTGCAGTGGCCGGTCAGGAAGCATCCCCCAGGGAGCCGCTACTAAAAGCAATCCTGCCCTGTGATACCCATCCCGGGGAGTCTGGTGGAAAGCTGTCTGGAGCCCTGAAAAGTCTGCCAGGGCTGTGAAAGCAACCAATCCCATCCCTGCGTGTTTGAGGGAGAGTAAAGCTGCTTAATTAAGCACTGGGGAAGCAACCTGATTTGCTTCTTAAGCAGAGTTGGATGATTTGGTGCAAATAAGTTGTTATAGGATATATTATTCTCTTTGGTTCCTTATGGTGTTTTGCTGAGGTGGTAGAGGCATCGTGTAGTTTCTCTGATGGTGTCGCTGCTGCTCAAACCCTGCAGCAGAGACACTTTACGGCACAGGTCAGGAAATACTTGACTCCATTTCACAACTTCTGCTACAAGAAGAGCTGTTGCTCTGCAAGATTAAAACAAACATGGAGGACGGAGGGCAAAGACACCGGGCATCTTTGCCAGGAGCAGGTATTGCATAGTAAAACACAGCCAGCCCGGAGCAGGCGGACACCTCCTGTCGGTGACTGGCAGCCTGGCTCGCTCAGCCCCCACTGCTGTCACTGCCGGGTCCTGGCCTCCTGGGTGGGGGGACGGGGATCCCTGTGGAGGGTCTTCTCTCTCTCCCCCTTCTTCTTTGGGTGGATGATGCTGCCATTTTAATAGTGGCAACAGTGGGCTACCTGTGCATTAATCCTCATTAGCTTGTATGCGCATACAGGCAATACATGCTGGGCCTTGACATTTCCCATCAAGAAAATGAAGTCCTCTCAGTTTCAGGGCACCCTGTCCTGGTTTTTGTACAAAAGCTTCCCATATCACCAGCCCTTTCATTTCAATAAACTCACAATAACCCCTGCAGAGCCCATGTATCAGCGAAAGGCTCTCCACAGCTGCGACTGTCGTTACAACAGGAGCTAACGCTGCGGAAGGGCGAGTGCCGAGGAAGCCTGAGCCCCTGCCCGTGGTAAGTCTCAAGCAGCATTCACCGAGCCTGGCCCATGGCAGGGCTTTCACTCTGTCCTAGCCCGCCTCCACCAGGCTCGCATCTGAGTTATCACTTGGGAGAGGAGGGAGCAGCGTAAGACCATGTTCCACAAATAATTACCAAAGTCTTTACTCATTCTTTCTGTCCAAGGAGAAGCCCCTGGAGGCCAGAGAAATGCTTCGGATATTCCACTGCAACTGGAACCAGCTCTGAAAAAATCTGCATTAGCGTCTGGCAGGAATATTTGGAGCATCAGGACTTGGTCTGCTGCTTCTCATAGAAATCAGCAGAAATTTGGTCGCGTGTTTCTCTGGTCCAACTCTGCTCCCATGGCTGGCAACCCCTGCTAAAGAAAAGCGGGGTTTTGCTGCAGAGGTTATTGGTAGTGTGGGGTGCTGGGGAGGGGGCAGGCTGCCTGCTGGGAGGTCCTTTGGTCTGAGTCCCCCTGTAGCATTGAGGCCTGATGTTCACTTTTCTTCCCCTTGGGTTTTGCTCGAGGGAGCCTGTGGGTTTGCTGCTGGCCAGCGTGTCGTGTGAGCAGCTTGGGGCGCCAGGGCTGAGCATGAACAGGGAGATAAGCTTTCTGTGAGCATAAACATACCTCTAGCCTTGCACACCTGGTAGGAAAAAGGAGAATTTGTGAAAAAGAGGGCACACCGAGAGAGGGGCTGGGCGGTGCATGCCTTGTTTCTCACCTTCTTTCCATCAGCATCCACTGCTGAGTCTTTGTGGAAGCAGGCTACAGAATGGAAGAATCATCAGACCCAGTGTGGCAATCCCTAGGTGACAAAAATACAGGGATTTGTGAACTGAGGAACACAGGATACTTCTGACCCTGTGCAAACAGAAGAAACACCCTCCTTAGGGGTTAAGCCTCGAGATCTTCTAATGACCAGGGCACCTGTGGGGCTTTTTTCTTGTAGCTCCTGCATCTGAGTGTCCTGATACTACAGAATCACGGAATCACCAGGGTTGGAAGGGTCCTCTGGAGAGCATCTGGTCCAACCCCCCTGCCAGAGCAGGTCCACCTACAGCAGGTTGCACAGGATGGCGTCCAGGTGGGTTCTGAATGTCTCCAGGGTCGGAGACTCCACCACCTCTCTGGGCAGCCTGTTCCAGTGCTCTGCCACCCTCCAAGTAAAGTTCCTCCTCATGTTTAGGTGGAACTTCCTGTGTTCAAGTTCATCATATATTCACCCACATGCTGCGAGATTTGAAACACATGCTCCACAAGCCAGTGTGCTGTCCAAGAAATGGTAGTATGGGCAATTTTTCAATCCTCCAGCACAGTTTGGAGCATAAGTCTCATGGGCTGTAGTGGAACTTCCAGGCAGGTGAGGTGGCTGACAGTGGAGGTCTTGCAAGCTGCTGCCGAGGGCTGCTGCAGCAGCAAACCCCATACGCCGCCAATGACTCAGGGCTCTTCTATATTCCCTAATGAAAGGCTCGAGGATCTGGTGTCTTTGTATTAATCACTGCAAACCCAGCTCTCCACTGTTAGTATCTTCCCAGGGTTTTGAGTATCTTGGCGTGTTTAGATAACCAAACCATTTTTTGAGTGCTCTGCTGAGAAAAAACACTGGTAGCCGCCTCCTAGGAGGCAGCACCATGGGCTGAGTAAAAACAGCAGGGCAGTTCTCTGTTACACTCGTTGCAAAGGGAGAAACCCAGGACCACCACGCCATCGCCATACACCATGCCGTATTTCGAAATGAGGCTAACATGGATGAGAAGTAAGAGCTGGAATGGTTGAGCAAACACATTCACAGTTGAGCACAGTCTTTCCACCATGGCCTGTGGAGTTTCTGCGAGCCCGGCAGCCCATGGGACATGTTCGTAAGTGAGCTGCAGCGTTCCTGCTAATTTAGCATACTAAGACTCGGCACATCCCTGAGAGGCCGTAAGGAATGAGCTGCATCTACTGCAGCCAAGGGGAGCTGCTTCTTTTTGCTTGCTACACCGCTGTTTGTGTGGTACCTTTTATCTTGGGTCTGAGATGGAAAGAAGCACCTGGGCACGGGGGATTTTACACCATGACCCCACCACATGTATTGCACCGTGACCCCAGTCTTCACAGCTCCCTCTTTGGCCTGAGTGCTTTTAGGTCAGGCATGTAGCTCTGCCCGCAGCCTGTGCACCTACCTTAAGGTCTAACTCGCTGTGCTGCCTACTGCTTTTATTTGCACAAGTTTTCTAAAGTGTCATAGTGGCCAAACTTGACGGATTGCCTGCCTGAAGTAGCTGGATAATCAGCTGAAGTGTTTATTTGGGCGTACTGATTCTTACTTGTGTCCTATATTTTAACTGCTGAGTTCAGCTTGGAAACTGTTTTGGGGAGCTCTCTTTGGTATTCCCGGTTCATAAAGTGAAAACCCCTTTGTCCACACATTTTGTGCTTTCCTATATAAAGGAAAATAGGATTCGATGTTTGAGTAAGTAGAAAGTAAAGCACTATCCAGCAGGTCAGTTTGATGCGGGGCTGCTTTCTGTTGGTGGGCAAGAATATATTTCTGTTTGTTTTTCTTAGGTTTTTGTGATATTCTCTTACTGTGAGAAATCAGAACTGCCAAGAAGAGATGAAGATGTGTGTGAGCTATGAAGGGGAAGTAAAACAGGCTGACAATCCAGGAAAAACACACTGCAAATGCAGAGCTGCTTTTTGGGCTGATTCCCCCGAGCTGTGTGATTGCTGGGGTGCTCAAAGCCGGGCTTGTGGTTTCCTTAAAAGGCACCCACACAGATTTCGTTTCCCTGCAATGCGTGTGCATGACCCTGTGGTATTTCTGGCAAGTCCCCATCACGTGCCAGCCAGCAGCCGCCTGCACGAAACACGATGGTCAGATGTGCCGCCAGCCTGGGGAGCCTGAAGTTTTCCTAAGGCACAAGCCCATGGCTATTGAGGAAATGATCAGGAAGCATCATCCCAGAAAACCATCTTAAACAGAGCTAGACTCGGAGTTGGCATTTCTCTCCTCTCCCAAAATCACCAGATGCAATTGCAGGTGCTGATGGGCTAGCCAGCATTGCCTGGCACATGGGGCAGTGCTGGAATGAGAGGGGTATCCAGCCCTGCCGCTGAGCTAACGGCAGCGCACCAGGTATCTCCTCTTCTCCTCCGGCTGCCAGAGGCGGGTAATTACCATATCCATTTTAGAAATGAAGAAACTAACGCATGCATAGGCGGAAGGGTATAGTTTTAAGAATACGTGGGTGTCTGCGATGCAAATACTTTGGGGAACACCACATTGCACCTGATTTGCATCTATCATCTGTAGTCATCTAAATACTTGTACCCATCTGACCCAGCAGGCCATGTGCAAGGGTGCAGGGAGCATAAGCAGCAGGGTAGGGTGTAGGATCCCTCACTCCCTTGCTGGGGATCCCGTGCTCCTCACAGTGCCTAGGCCAGTTGCTCCCCTGCCTTTGGACCTGCTCCAGGAACAAATGCTCCTGGGTTCCCCTGAACGGCTGAAAAGATGGGATGGGATGGGATGGGATGGGATGGGGTGGGATGGGATGGGATGNGGGGTGGGGTGGGGTGGGGTGGGACGGGACAGGATGCTGTTTCCCTCTTAACCCCACAAAAGCAACCTGCATTGGCAGCCTTGCTGTCCTCCCAGCTCATCCTACATGCTAGCTTTTCTATTTCAAATACAAATCTAGTTGAAAACTCAGCAGATTTATTTTGCTTCAGGAGTAGGAAACCTGTTGGTTTTGCCTGCCTGAATATTGCCCTGGCCCAGGCTTGGTGCCCTATGTCACCTGCCAGGTGCCATCCATGCTTCTGGGCAGGAGGCAGAACCAATGCCCCACACTCGCCTCTCCCAGTCCCCGCAGGACTTCAGACACTCCTCTTTATGATGACGCTAGGGATGTTGAAAGTTATCGCCCAAGCTGAACTGCCAAAGAGTGAGGGTGATTACTTCAGTGGAAAAATAGATATAATTATCTGTAATAGACTTAGTAACTGTGTATGCAATTGTTTCCTCCTTAGGACCTTCGTACATGTGAGAAGAGAAACTTCCTGGTTTCTGTGCAAAGAGTGTCATCATGATTTATCATTAATGGACCATCCTGTTCCTTCTTTTTCCAGTTTTCAGTACACCTGTGGCATCATTTGCTCTAGAAAAAGAGCCAGAGCCCAGCTTGGATTTTTTGGGAAGCTTTGAGTGATGATTTTTTTAAAGGTCAAGAAGTACTTTTTCAGCTGCAGCCAAAGGTTTTTCCTTTTCTTCTGAGTCCAACCAGTTTCCTGATTTGTCATGGCTCTGAAGTCCACCTGCAGGCATCTGCTTGACTGTTTCCATTAGAGCGTGGTCCTTCCATTTTCCCAGAGGGCATCTAGATGGGCAGCCGGATCTGGCTCTCTCTTAGCAGTGCCCTTTCCATGTGCTTTCCCACTTTCTTTTTCCATAAGAGCAAAGAAACAAAGGTCTTTGCTCCCAGTGCTGACACTTACATTTATCCTCATGTGGCAGGAAATGTAAGGTTGCAAAATGTTGGGTATTTTCCCAAAGTCTTTGCTGTAACAGTGATAAAAATATTCCAGTTGGCTTCCCTGTGTGGCATGACCTTAGTATAATATTTGAATGAGGGTATCCTTTCACCCATGGCTACTTTTCAAGGTCCAAAATAGAAGCCTGTTTTTCACAAGTAATACTAAGATGCTTAAAAAAATCCAAACAAACAAACAAAAAAACCCCCAAACAGAAAGAAAACCTGAGGAAAAAATTAATTTCATTTTCCTTTTCAGAAAAAAAGTATGAAAACAAATATGTAAGCAATATGATGGGAAAATACAGGCTTTGTGTGGGATATGCTTCTGCAGCTGAAATGCCAAATTCTGTATTACTCCAAACAACTGCCAATCATCTGTTAACCAAAAATATTCGGTTATTTCCACAGCTGACTAGTTTTTTTACACCCCTCCCCTGCAACTGCCAGGGGACTAACAGCAGTAGGAGCCTAGGAGGAGGCAGGTTTGGGGAAGAGGCATGAATGTCACGGTAGCAGTGCCACAGGTGTATGAGAAACACCGTGCGGAAGAAGCAAGAGCAACCAGCACTGCTGCAAATGCCTGATCACGCAAGACTGGTAATGTGGGAGCCTCACACCGGTGCGGGGGGGGGTGTGAAATAAAAGGACTCCCTTGTGAAACTGGAAATTGTCAAAGAGGCTGACGTTCAACTGGGTGGTGGGATCAATGGGGGAGCTCTTGAGAAATGTGTGCTGCGACCTCTGACATTTCATGCCTTATCGGCCTTGAGCCAGTGTCTTTTGCGGCACAGTGATGTGGTGAGGCAAGGTGGTTTTGGTGATAATTAGTCTTTTATTGTAGTGAACTTGTTTTTGTTGGATGTCTTGGCTTGAACCTGCTGCTATTGCTAATAGGTGTGCTGAGGAACAACGCTGCAATGCTAAGAAGATGCCAATTGGAAAACCAGTAAGGTAATTCCACATCACTTTCCCAAACTCTTTGCGTAAGCTCCTCTAACCTTTAAAAACAAATTACAAATAGGCTTAAATACTTACTCTGTGGGGCACCGGCCTTTTTGAAGGCTACTTGTCCTGCAGGAGCCAGTGCCCGTGCTGCAGGGGTTCAGTGTCAGGGGAGCCAGCATTTATCTCTGTTCACCATGGCTGGTATAGAGAGGTGGCTGGGCGCAATAAACTGTGCCCTGGAGGTACCCAGAGAGCCTTGGCTCAGGGTGGCCCTCACATCTCACAGGTCCCTGCTGCAGGCTAGAGGCCACAAGGGGGCTGGAAGTGGCATGGTGGCCAGTTGGGAGAGGATGTCCTAGCCACGGAGAAGGGGTGCGCCAAGTGCACTTCTCTTCCTGGAGCTTTTGGCACTGGCCTCTTGGCGTCTTAATCCTTTCATACCTATCACTGGTAGAGGGCACAGCTCACATCGTACATTTCCTTCAGTTTCTGAAGGAATTTAATGTCAGACAATGGCACTGCTGGGTGAAAATCCACACTGCAAGAGTAGTTATGTATAGGTCAGTATTGATCTGTCATAAACTCACTTTTTTCAGGGTATTCATTACGAAGTTGGTGATCCAGCAATGAATACACTGCTTGTGGGTGCTCAGGGTCAGAAGAAGTTGTAACCCCCCTCCTCAGGAGGAAAGACAAGCCCAAGCTGAAACACCCAAGCTGCAATCAGTGGCAGAACATCACTCCAGGAAGCAGCATGCCTCTTCAGCGGGTGTTGGCTTTCTAAGGCACCTCAAATACTCTGCCAGAGTAATTAGTAGTGATCTGAATCAGACATCACTATATACACGTCTGTCTACAATGGTGACATGTTTCATCATACACCTGCAGTCAACAGCAATTTTAAGGTGGATACACTCCCTAGCCCACAGTAATCGCCTGCCTTGTGCTCGTTGTCACCCTGCGCAGGAGGTGTTTGTCCCAACGACCAGTCCTTTGGATTCCTGCTCGGGGCGAAGCTTGGGTGCTCGTGGTGAGCACCAGCCTCCGTGGCTGAGCACTCCCAAAGCTGAGATCACCCTTCATTTGCCTGTCTGGTATCTGCAAGAAGCCCTTGCTGTTTGCAGAGAGGCACAGGTCCTCACATTGTCTCCATGTCGCTCTGGGGGTCCCGGGCTTGCTGGGGGCAGTGAATGAAAGGTGAAGGGCAAAGGTGGGGGGCGATGTGCTTGCTTTAGCTGGGACAAGTCAAGCATTGCCTCTACCAAAGAAAAGAGCAGGTTTTTGATCCCGCTCTGTTTTCATTTGTTCTGAAGGGGAAAAAAAAAAAAAGAGTAGTTTATTGGGTGCAGCACAGACGTTTCACTTTCAGCCCAGTGGCTAGGTAAACACCTCCCAGTCAAACCCTTAAGTCCCCCACAAGAAACCTGGAAAATAAGGGATATAGTGTTGCTCTTTCACCAAAAAACATTAATAACAAGCAGAATGGACTCTGCCTTTTCTCTGACTACCCTGTAAAATGCCGCCCGTCGGGCTGTGGCATAGGTGTAGCAAGAGTCGGTCAGGTCTAGACACCACCTCTTGCTCCAAGCGGCCAGGCTGAGGTCATGTCTCGGTTCATTTCATTTTATTAATTTGTTGTTTAACTGTTTGTTTTCACAAAAAGCTTGCAACATGCGATGGAAGGAGGGGGCGAAAAATTAACCACTGGACTTTCACATCTCCTTCCTCACTGTCTTCCCTTTTGGAGCCAGGAAGGGGCCATGAGGTGCACGGGTGGCCCTCACTCCTTTGTGGTGACAGCCGGGGACCATCCACGGGTGCCCTGAGGCCCATGGGAGTGTGTAGGTGGAGAGCACCCATCGGTGGATCGGTGGCCTGGGGCTACTACCCAACTGTGAAGGCCACGGGTAGTGGAGCCAGCAGGGAGACTATGGCCTTCGGCTCTCCCCTCAGTGAGGGGGGCAAAAGAGAGGCTTCTCCTTGGCGGGGAGAAATGAAAGTGTGCAAGGCAAAAAGGCTTATGCATCCTCAGGTCAGAGAAAGGTGGGAAGGGCAGAGCAAGGAGACGTGGTGAGGAGACGCCGGCACTAGGTGGAGGGGACAGGCACAAGCTCTCCTTTCCCAGCAGGGAGCTATGGAGACGCCAGGGCTGCGGAGCCAGCAGCCGGGGCAGGATGAGGGGTGTGGGTGAGAGGGAGGCAGACACAGACCGGCGGTACCTGTTTTGTGCTACTTCACCTGTGGCTGCTCGTGCACCTCTTCAGGCCTGGCTTTGTGCTTCATTTTTTTAATCAGTCCCCAAGATCTCAATGTAAACGTGTCGTCCTACCCTGGCTAGGGCCAGCCCTCCTGTCTCTGTGCCCTCTGTGCCAGCCACGCTCCACCTCCTTACCCAGAAAGCTCACGTCTCTCTGCTACCCCATGATGGTTGTCCACAGCAGAAGCGTCCACTGGGTCCATCCAGGCAGCCTTTTCCCACCTCATACCCCGTCAGATGAAATGTGGGCACCTGCAGACAATCATGTGATTTAGGTCAGCTTCTGATATCGTCACATTTCCAGGACAACTGTGGCTTTCAAGCTGCTTCTAGGAGGTGGATGAATGTGTGCAGTGTGCCCTGTGGAGCTTCCTGAGCTTTGGACAGGTGAACCGTCTGCTATAAAGTGGAATATGGCAGTCCTGCCCTTGGTGGTGCCTTGCATTGGTAGGCTCTTCTAGGCTTGAAGATTTGAGACGTGGCATCAAGTTGCAAAATTACATGTGTGTTTGTGGTATATGTATCCAAAGTAAATGGAGATATCAGAAAGAAGGGCTAGATGCCATTGTCTTCCAGAAGGGAGTTGGCATTTGACAGAGGCCCAGACAATCTCCTCTGAAACAGTACTAGTTTATGGGGGACGTGTGGGATTTGCATTATTTTGGTGTCCCGTTCGCATGTTCCCAGCAGGGACTGTGCTTGCCTGCAGCGGTGGTAGATTAGATTTATTCACATATCTCCAGTCTTGTGTTTCAGTTGCTTTGGCAGCTCTCTAACTCCTGGTCATGGAGGGACACTGCTGCGGGTGGGACACAAAAGGAAGCATCCCAAGGAATTTCACAAAGCAGGGGACAGAGGATGGGGATGTCTGGCCACTGAGAAAAGGCAGTTGGCAGGAAGATAGTCATGTCCCTTGCATGAGCCAGGAAGGCTTCTGGCTCTGTCTGACCCCCAGGAGCCACGTTGGGGATGATGGGCTGGGGGTCCCTGGCACCTAGCCAGTTGAGGCCCTCACCTTTTCATCATGGAGCATCACTTGAAGGCAAGACCACAGCAGGTGACCAGCTGATAGTCTCTTGCAGGCCCATGGGCACCTGGCCCTGTACAGAGATGGGTGCCAATGGACAACTGAGATACCTGCTTACCAGGCAGGACGCACTGACCTGCCACAATGTCCTGAGCTGTAGCTTTCTTCAACAAAATCACAGGAAATCACTTTTCTCTACCAAATACGGCCTCGTGAGCCCAGGGAGATATAACACTGGCAGGTGTCCTGCCCAGCTCCCAGCCCACCTGGCTAACAGGATGACTGCCATGGCGGTGATAACCCACCTTGTGCCTTGAGGGTGGCTCAGATTACAGCCGAAGTAAAGATGGTTTTGTCTGCTCTGCTGATCTCCAGGCCCAACGCTTGTATGTGACATGTTACCTGCTAGGTACTCCCATATGACTCATGACCACAAAAATAACAAAAAAACTTAATGGGTAAGCTGACCTACAGGGTGTTACTTGCTTGCTGTTATGGTCCAGGACTGGGGACTGCGGCTGAAGGCCTTCTACTATATAATTACAGCCCAGCCTTAGCAGGTCTGCCGGTCCATACAGCGCTGTTGAGAGGCATACGTGCCTATTGCTTCCATGAATGTGGCTCCAGAGGATAATTACGTGCACAGGAGCAGGACAGGATAGAAACCTGATCAAGAGGATAAGGAGAACCTGCTCTGTGCCACCATGGTATTACATGCAAAAGTCCACTGTTGTCTGAAGACAGAACAGTCGAGATACCATCGACTACTCCTGTTATTACATCCCAGAATTCATCAAGGGATGAAGACAAAGAGCCGGTTAATTATTTATGACATATGCATAAAAGGGGAAGGCAGGAACATGCAAAAGGCTATTTCATCATTTTTCAGCCTAGTGAGGCTGCTTGGTTTGTATTAACCAGCTCTTCTTCTTTTAAGTCTAATTTTGAAATTTGCCAACAAACTCTTCCCCTCTGGCATTGGTCAGGCCAGTGGTAAACTCAGATTTCTGCTCTGCTTGCTTAATTGGTACCTCCGAACCTGGGGTTTATTTTGCCTGCCTGCTTCAGCTTGTCTCAGGCCTTAATTGCGAGGTCTCTGGAGGAGGGCTTGTTATGTATAACGGGCTAACGATTTTCAAATGGCACAGCTTTTCCCTTTGGAAGAAGCTGATTCATCGACATGGAAACATTTTGCACAATGGTCTCAACTTTGCTTACCTTTCCAGTTAAAAGCATGATCAAAGAAGTGCCTCGTTTTGATATGGCCAAAAGCTTTTCCTCTTGTCTCCTGTTGCAGTGTGGTGCAAGGGACCTACCTGCTGAGTCAAGGACCATGCTTACCTGGAGGACATGAGGGATCGTGCCCGAGTGCAGCCACTGCGGCGACACAGTCCCATGTTGCATCTGATGCTGCGTGAAACTCCTCTACCTTCAGCAAGGCTGGGAGCTGATGGGAACAGTGTTGAGCTTCAGGCCAGTCTCCCCCACTTCTCAGAGGTCCACCTCAACCGTGGCTGCCTCCTGGGGACCCACGATGTGGCCCTCAGGTGCCCTTTCCATCATGTGAGGAGTGTCCACAGGCCAGTGAAATGCATGCCTGCATGTTTTCCTCTGCTCAGGAATGGCTCTTGATTTGCCTTTGAGCATTTTCTGTCAAGACTGAAGCACCTCCAGCCTACTGGAGGGTGTGAGTGGTGTGTATGACTGTGGACTCCTTTCTTTATCAATTAATTGTTGTGCTCTTGACTGTACCCCCTTTTTTAGACCCATCCCTCAAGAGCACTTTCATTACAGCATAACAGGAAGTTTTTAATGAGCACATTGTTGTTAACGATTCACAAAACAGGCTTTGTGCTGCTTCTGAAGAAACTACAGTTGGCAGAAAGTACATTATATTTTTCTGGAATGCTTTAAGTGGGCATACGGAGAGGAAGCTGAATGTGTCCCCTACAGTGGTTTCCTTTCAGTACAGAGCTGCCAGAAGGGCTGGAGTCAAGGCCAGCCTGGCCTCAGCCTCTGTGAGCGCTTCAGGAGGGGGTTGTGACTGAGCTGGTCGGAGACGCTGACCTCTACAGCAGGAGAGACAGCAGCTTGCCAACGATGCTCCCCGGTCCTCATTCCAAAGCGGTCATCTCTGCTGTCCTCCCTGAGCACCCAGGAAGGATGCCACCATTAGTTTTGTCCTTGTGCGGCATGTTTGTTGTTTTTCAAGCAGTTCCAGCTACTGCATCATGGATGGGTAAGGTATGAGATGTGGAACTGAACATGATTTCAGACAGAGAGGCTGGAGTGGCAAACCATGGTATGAATTCAGCAGTAATCATCACAGACTGCTAGCTTTCAGAAAGAAGCCAGCTCATTCACACCTGTAGCTACTGAGAAAACAGCTACGGGAGAAAAAGTGAATTTTCAGTATGACAGACACCACGGCATGGAGCTGGGCCAGAGGGTCTTGCCCTCCAGGTCAGCCTGAGCAGAGGTTATTGGGAACCAAACACTGCTGCATGTGTGATGGCTTTTTGCTCTTGTTCCTAGTGTGCACGTTGGACATGTCAGTTGTGAGTCCCATCAAAACCAACCAGAGGCGAAGGAGTAGGAGATATGATGTCCTCCTCATTCTTGGTGGCATCCTGTTTGTCTGAGGCCTAAAGGCATGGCTAAAGCCTCCTGCATACCTGACAAGTGGTTAATTTGACAAAATTGGAACAAGAGCCTGTATATTTAAGGGACCCAAAAGCCAAAACCATGTCACCTGTTATTTCAGGAAGTCATGGCTGGGGCAGCTGAACTTACATGAACTTTTTCCTCAGCAGGGGATTTTGGCAGGAAACTATTATTTAAAACTTGGTGACTTACCAGTAGCTTTCTTCAAAAGGATCTATCCTGCCCTTAATTATGATCCTTAGATCCCGGACTTTTATTTTGTTTAGGTGAACAAGTGTTGTGAAATGCCTTTGTGAAACAAATCTAATCAAGTCAGTATTCTCCAGCTGGAGCCTGGAAACCTGCCCAGAGTGCATGGCAAGGGAGGATGGTGCGAGAGGCAAGGAGTGATGACAACCTGCCAGGAAAGAGCTGACAAAGGTGGAGCAGTCAACTGGCCCTAACAGACAAGGAGATTTCCATGCTTTTCTTCTCTAAAACTCCTGAACTCCAGGACACACTGGGTGTGTGAGTTTACTCCAGCGAGCCCAAGGCAGTTTCAATTTATGCAACTGCTGTTTGCTCAGCAGATGAGAGGCCCAGCTCTCTCTGATGTTCAGAGAACAGACTCTCCTGTAGCTCTTTCCAGCATTCAGATGAGCATCTGCCCAACACCAGGTGTGGATGCGTTTTGCATTTTTCCAAGCCATATGTTTGAGGGGGCTTGAAAATGAGCATCCAAGGACCCTGTAAAGACTTAAGAAGAAGAAACAATCAGCATTCAAAGGACAAGAGTGGGCAGGAGGAAGGGACTTATTCCTGAGTTTTCGTTCTGGATGTGTGAGGGTGATTCACCTTCAGGGTTGGTGTGACATGTACCAAGGGGTCTTGGGCGCAGTGCTCTGACAAGAATTGTGGGTATGGTTGCAGCAGCATCTGGAAGGAGGACTCTCTTCAGGGCCTCAGTGCATCCCCAGGCCTTTCCCGAGTGATCTGCTAACCGCACATAAGCAGGCAGTGACACTTCTGCTCGCTTTGGGGGAAAACTGGGGTCCCAATCTCTGCAGAAGTTTGTGTCTGCAGTGCAGCTCCACAGCCACGTCGTGTGCCGGCAGCATCTGCAAGCGCTGGAAGGCTCGTCGGGGATGCTGGCAGTCTAGTCGCTCCCGTGGGGCAGGCTGGCCACAGAGGGAGCTGCGGCTGCAAATTGGCAATTCGGGATGTGCTGATGTATCTATTCTGTACCGATCTGTACACAGCTGGAGCAACCAGCTTGACTTGACATATGCTAATCTGAGAGGAGTCTTCTTGTCCTCCCTTGTCTCCTCATGGGAATCTGTGACACTGGAAATACTGCACCATCCGGCACCAGCACTTACCACGTGCTTATTAATGGTAAAATTAGGAGAAAGGAACCCAGCGTGTCAGCTGTGCCGGGCACTGCCAGGCTGGCTGACAGCCTTCAGGAAATGCCACGTTCCACAAAGCTAAATGAGAAGACTGTTTCGGCTCGCCCCTCCTTCACAGCAGACAAACAAATGGGTGCGTCCTCTGGGCGAGCATCGCACCCACACGCTGGGCTGATGTGCCGTGCAGCGCAGGCGTCTCAGGTCTTTTGGGGATGGTAAGGAGCTGGAGCCCTGCAGCACGTGAGGCTGGAGGAGAACCACTTCGCTTACAAGGAAAGGCTAAGGGAGTTGGGTCTTTTTAGTCTAGAGAAGAGAAAGTTGAGGGGGGACCTCCTCAATGTTTACCAATACTTAAAGGGAGGGAGCCAGGAGGAGGGGGCCAGGCTTTTTTTCAGTAGTACCCAGTGATAGGACAAGGGGCAATGGATATAAAATCGAATAAAGGAAGTTCCATCTCAACATGAGGAGGAACCTCTTTACTTGGAGGGTGGCAGAGCACTGGAACAGGCTGCCCAGAGAGGTGGTCTCCGACTCTGGAGACACTCAAAACCCGCCTGGATGCCATCCTGTGCAACCTGCTGTAAGTGGACCTGCTCTGGCAGGGGGGTTGGACCAGATGATCTCTAGAGGTCCCTTCCAACCCTTAACATTCTGTGATCTGTGATTCAGTACTGAATCCAAAGAGCCCGACATGACCCAAAGCAGAATGTAGGACAGCCTTGCGTCAGGCCTGAAGTACACGCCTGCCTTTTAAAAACAATCAGCAACTTTGATTGCCGTGCAGCACAGCAGCACGAACCGGGAGACAAACAGTATGACTGGTATTTATCATCGGGACTGTAATTATGCCTGCAGGTCCCATGCTGCCTGGGCCCCAGTGTGGTAAGGGTTGTACGAGACATGATAAAAGACCATCCCTGGCCTGAAGAAATTAGAATCTCATTTAAAACATCCCAGGAGGGCGAGCCAAACGGGGATGGCGTAAGGGACTGAGGTTGGGAAAAAGCGGGGTGAGTTTGATTACAGATAAAGCTGCTTCCCGCAGGCTGCCGCTGAGCCGGGAGGGTTTGCTGGCACCTTTGCCACGCCACAGCGGCCTGATGGTGGAAACGGGCACGCGGGGCACGGAGGCAAGACACAGTGCGGCTGCAGGCTTGGAATCGAGGAGGAGGGAGGTGGGCTGCGGCTATAAATACATATATATGTATGTGCGTGTGCGCATATAGGTTCAGAAGGGGCGGAAGGAGAAGGCTGCCTTCCTCAAGGCCGATGGAGGACGGGGGCACGCCGAGTCCCCCGCAAACAGCCCAGACCACGGTCCCCGCTGCCCGCAGCACGGCTCCCGGCCGGCCGGCGCCCCCGGGGCCGGTGCCGGTGCCCGCCGCGCGGTGTCACTGCCGCCCAGGGCTGCGGGAACCGCCGGGGCCGCGTCTCCCCCCACCCCGCCCCGTAACCCCCGCACATCCGGCGGGCGGGGAGGGTGGTCCGGCAGAGCTCCCGGGAAAGGGGCACCCCGGGGTGGGGGGGTGTCTCCCCTTCGCCCCGCAGCGAGCGGCGGTGATGGGCGAAGCAGCCCCTCGTCCCCGGCGGGGGCTGGCGGGCGGGAGGCGCCGGCGCTGCTCGGTGTGGGGCCCGAGCGGCTCCTCCCGCCGCGCAGCCCCGGGAGAGCGGCCAGGAACGCCTGCCCCGAGCTTGGGGGCGAAGCCGGGCTGAGCGTGAGCGGTTGCTCTTTGATTCATTAGCCGTGTTATTGATTTCCACTTCTGTCTCCGCGCGGGCCTTACAACCGCTTCCATCTGGCCGGCCTCCAGCTGCCCCACAGGCACCCCCAGCTGCTGCCACCTCACCTGCCCGCTGCACCTTTCCAGTGCAGGGAGGCGCCGGGAAGCTCCGCTGGAGACGCATCTGGCGTTCCTCGGGTTGCCTGCTGGTAATTATTTACACCGGGCATCGCAACTTTCTGGTTACGGATGGGACTTCCGGGCTGCTAGAAAGGAGTCCAGGACACTGGGTGCTATTTTGGTATGCGCTGGATCCTCTTCTTCGGGCGGGGAGAGGCTGAACGCTGCAGCCCTCAGGCTGAGCACGCTTTGCCTGGTGGTTTACTTTCCAGAAGAGTTTTCTGCAGATTTGGCGAGCTGTTTGGGAATCTAGCCACAGGGAGAAGGGAGGTCTCTCAGCCCCCCAGCAACCTCCGTGGGCGTGGTATTAACCCGCTCACCAAGGAGAGCCAACTTTCCCCTTCTCGCCAGGAGCCTGTTCAGCAGGGGTGCTGCAGAGGAGCCCTCCTCCTCGCAACCAGACGCAGCTGAGCCAGTATCCTTGCTCTCATGACGCACAAAGGGCAGCGTTTAACCATGCTACATTTGCAAGCAATCTTAACTTAATTCTCCTTTGAGCAGATTTTAATAGCTTTCCCTGCTTCCTCGGGCTTCAGAATTTGCTTTGATAATTAAAGAGCCTGAAATTTCATATGTTCCTTTATGATGCCTGAAATTTCTTACAGAAATCCATTTTCTCCTCCAGTTTGAACAAGTTAGCAGATCTAATACGAGATGACAGGCAAGAATTTCATGCAGCGGGGCATACACTGAACAACAGCGTCTCGGCAGGCTCCTGCCCTCTGATACAACTCGCTCAGGGTGGCTTTGGAAGGAAAAGCCCAATATTTCCTGGGCGTACTTAGTCTCTAGCACCCCTTTATTGCTTGTATTTCTGTGCACAAGTATTTTGGTGGATGTGTTCAAAGCACTTTGCAAGCAGTACATCACCATCTTTGGGGGGCTGGGGGTGGCGGGTAATTAACCTGCAACTGATGTTTGCTTTAGATGCTGGTGCGGCCAACAGGCCTCCAGGCAAGGCAAGGAGCAGAATTCCTGCCTTCCTTAAGCTTCTTTGGGTTTACTCCATTCACATGTCTTTTGCATTTTAGGGGTGTTCGTCCGTTTAAAGGGCTCCCGCCCACACATACAGGTATGTCTCAGTGCAAGTGATATGAGCTGCAGCAATACGGGCTGCTCTCATCACTTCTGTGCAAGGTCTCACAGGTTGTTGTTCTCCCTGAGTGCCACCACAGAATTACGGAATTCTGTGACAGTCTTGCTTTTGGGTTAAACAAAAAAAAAAATCAATTCTGGCACTCAGCTTTCTAGAAAGAAGCTTCACAACATAACTGGAGCATACCCAAGAGGCTGAAAATCAGAAGAGAAATTAAAATAGCCCACATTCAATTTTATGTTAAAGCTGGCAATTTTGAAAGCACATTTTATGTGCAGGGGTGGGCAATGAGTGGATTTTGATCCACTCCTCAATTTTGGAGTTGGAAATAACTGTCTCGGTGCAGGTGGAATTATTTGCTCCCACCACATGTCTGATGCAGAACTGGCCTGTGCGTAAAACTATAGAGTAAATGATGGCTGTTGAGACTTGGCAGGACCGTTCTCATCTGAATTAGTTTTAGAGACATCTGGGCCCAGAGACACAAGCTGGCACTATCCTGGTTGCGCATTATGCCACCAAGCCATGTCACACAAAGCTGCCTTCCCACAGGTGGGTATTAACAGGCACCGCTTGTTTCGGTGCTTGCCGGTGCCTTTCTCCACTCCCTCCTCTTCACCAGCTGTCAGTTTGCTAGACGTTTTCTGAATGTGGCAGGTGGAGGCAATTTGCTTTTGTGATCATTGCACCAGCTCACACCAGATCCCACTTACCGCCCTTTTGGGAGATGCAGAATTAGGCGCTGGTGGGTAGAGTCCTGTGGAGTGGCAATCACTTTGAGGCGGTTGAGGATCTGCCTCCCAGAGCACAGCTTTATGGATGCTTGAGGCCAGCGCCAGACGCCCCACACTCAGGAGACTTTGCGTGGCTTCTGGCGTGGTTGATGTCTCTGTCACCAGCCAGCCTGGGCCCAAGGAGCGCTGCCCCGAGCGTGGGACTGTCTGACCCCAGGGGGAAGGCCGAGCCAGGCAGGAAGCAACTTTCCGGAGACAAGCACCTGGCAGGGCTCCTCCTGCCTGGAGGGAGACGGTGAGCAATTCATGAATGGTAAGTTGCTGTGGCATGAAGGGAGTAATGCAGCATCTGGACAAAACATAAGCTACACCGTCATTTTAGCTGCTTTAATGCATATGGTCCTGCTTGCTTGAGGTATTGAGGAGATGAACGAATGTCTGCGCTCCCACAGGTAAATTAAATGATGCTGCTGTTGCGGTTTAACCCCAGCCAGCAACTAGGATCATGCAGCCTCTCTCTCACCCCCTGCTTCCCCCCCAAGAAGGGTAGGGAGAAGAGGGAGAAAAGGAGGGGAAAGGGAAAAAAGCCTCATGGGTTTAGATAAAGACAGCTGAATAGAACAGTAACGGAAAAGGAAAATAACAATAGTAATGGTAAAAGAATATACAAGACACAAGTTGCCCTCACCACCTGGTGAATTGGTTGTCCAGCCCAATGATAGCAGAGATTGTGGATTCCCCCCTCGATGGCCAACCCCCATTTATATACATACAGTCATATATGTATGACATAATATACATATACCCCATAATATACATATATTTTTTTATATATATAGTCTATAGCATGGAATATTCCATTGGCCATTCTATTGTTCTTTCTATGCTATTTCTCAGCTTCTATGGGAAACTGAGAAAAGTCCTTTACTAGTATAAACATCACTTAGCATAACTAAGAAAATAAGCATTATTGACATTCCTTTCATACCAAATCTGAAAACATAGCAACCACTAGAAAGAAAATTAACTCTATCTCAGCTGAAACCGTGACAGCCGGGTACAATAAATACGGTATAACAAGTTTATTACAGGCTGGAGAAGGCTTGGGCAGAGACGCGGGTTGATTTAGATGCATCTACATGATATTTTTGTATATAGGGGTATTTAAAACCAGCTTTACAATTGGCAAAGTTGCCTTAAGTTGAAAAAAGAAGTCAGACAGGATACAAGGAAATACTTTTTCCTCATGAGGACAGTTGAACACCAGAGCAGGCTGCCCAGAGAGGCTGTGCAGCCTGCATCCTCGGAAGTTTTCAAGACTCAACTGTATAAAGTGCTGAGCAACCTGGTCTGGCCTCATTGCTGACACTGCTGTGAGCAGGAGGTTGGGCTGAGATCTTCTGAGGTCCCTTCCAGCCTGAGTTATCCCTGATCCTGTCTCCATTCCTGGAAGGATTGGGCTTTGCCATGCAGCTGCGGCTCAAATGGTCTCTGTGCGCACACCCACGCAGACACACGCTCATCTCTTCCCTCCTGCCCTCCCTGAGCAGCTGGTATTTTGATGGTGGGTGATGTCATTCCGTTTGCTTACTTAAGAGAGGTATCATTAGCGAGTAAGTAATTTATGTAATGTTAGCGCAAATTACAGTTAGAGCCGGGTTAAGCAGGCCCAGGGCAATGAGGGCACGCTCTGCATGGTGGGCTACAGAGAAAATTGCTGCAGGAGACTAAGGGGCCATATTACAGGAGATTGGAGGATCGCGGAATGCTGGGTTTGTTTCCTGTTCCCCATGCCCTGCATGGGCAGAGCAGCGATGGGAGAGGGTTTTCAGTCTATTGCCATAAGGAAGCTCAGTAAAGGTATGTTCCCGGCAGTGCTCTTTACCCCAAAAAATTAGCCGCTCTTTTAATATCACTTTTTCTCTCTGCCTGTGCACCAGTTTCGCCCTGTGAGGCTGTACAAAGCCCCAGAGCTACCGAGGTGCTGTAGCAGCTGACTATGGGATGGGGCAACATATAGACCTCACAGCAACAGCAGAAGCTGCTCTGCAGACTTGAGGGAAAACAAAGGCAAAACTCAGGAAAAGAGGGAAAGAGCTGCTTGGAGGTCGTCTGAGCAGTAGATGCACCTTGGTGGTTTTTTCTCCCCCACTTGTGTACTATTACTGGTTAAGCTCCAGTGGCACTTAGAAATGACAGTGCATTTCTGTGGAGCAGAAATGGCGCACAACAGAATGTTTGCCACCAAGGATGTTTCTCAGTCCAAAGAAAAGATTAATAAAAGTAGGACAGCAGTTAGAGAGAGCTGGCCAGGGGACATGGCACCCCTAAAGCACCTGTCTCCTGACTGACCATACACCTTGCCTTCGGCGATGTGTGTCAGACTCTGGATTCTCCTGAACTCTGAGGGAATTTGAGTGTAGAGGGCTTATAGCTATCATAGCTCAGGTCGGAGTCTGGCCCTCCCCACCTCATGTAATTGAGCAGATGATGTTCCTGCCCAGCTTAGCCTACACAACACCGGTTTGCTCTTGTTGCTAATAAAGGTCTCGTTTGGATTAGCACACAGCACTAGGTGATCAGGAAGGAAAAGAAATGCAAACATACAGCCCTTTGATAGGCAGGATAATAATCATTACTCACTGGCTCACTAGAATCTTGTCACTGTAGAAGAATAAGTGTAATTGAAGAGTGTCCTAAAAATGCTGTTCTTTGTAAGGAGGGAGACCAGATCCGTGGAAAAGAAAGCAGAACTGGTGAACCACATAAACATTGTTGGGTTTGAGTTTTGAAATGTTCTTAGGAGAGCTGTCAGCATATCTTAGGTGACTAGAGAAAGGCAGGGGAACAGCTTCTACCAAGGCTCAGGGCAGCGCGGTCTGTTCTCCTGCTGATCTGAGACCCCTTGGTGGGAACCTGGCAGCCGTGAGCATTGCGTGAGTGCAGGCTGAAGGCCTGGAAAGCCACCAGTGCCAGCTGCAAGCCAGAGGAGCACTGCTGGGCACGCAGCTGGGGTGCGGGGTGGAGGGTGCTCCGGGAGGAATACCACCTGCTGGTTCCTTCTGCTGAAGCAGCGAGTGCTGCGGGAGCTCAGCTGCAAGCCCCGTTAAGAGGAATTACAGTAGTCAAGCCTGTGTCATGAGTGCATGTATTTCTGCTCAGAGACCCTGACAGGATCTAAGGAAGGAATAACAGGAGAGGAATACCTTTCAACCATGTGAGCTCCCTTGGGCTTTCCCAGGAAAGGAGGAGCTGAAAGGACTGTGGAGGCTTGCCTTCCGCAGCCACCTCCACGCTATCCCTGCCAAGAGGATGCTGGAGAGGAAAGAGGGGATTTTCATCCTGCCAGCATCTGCCAGGCACTACATCTTTGCTATCATTTGGGCAAAGGAAAAAGGATCCCTGATTCACCTGGGAGATTCCTGTTCCCAGTGTAAATCACAGCACAAGAGACACGCAGCTGATTTTTAACCTAGCCTTACAACCTTCCCTTAACCTAATGTGGGCACAACCCCTACTAGCAGTTTTGTTTGTGCTTTTAATCACAAGTTCATTTACTGCTGGGGACTGATGGTGTCACCTAAGCCTTCTGGGTGTGATTCCAAGGAACGTGAGAGTGCACCTCTGTCCCTCAAGCTGGAGCCCACTGAGGTTGAGATGTAGTAGCTCAGCTAACCTCTGTGGAGAGGATGGGCTTGGGACCTGGAGATGACTCACCTTCTTGATCTTGTCTGGCTGATGAATGCCGTCTACGCCCCCTCCTTAGGGCAGGCTGCCTGATTTGGGAATCCATCCCCAAGCTCATCCTTGGGGCTGTCTGGCCAGGGACAGCTGCTTTCTCCTTGGTTTGGTTTCTGTACATTTTTGGGCATCCCAAAGGACTGCACATCAGTGTGTTCAGCCAGTCTGAGGGTGACTAAAATTGCATGGAGTTTAAAAGTAAAATCATTTGCTGCTACACAAACCTAAGTGCACGCTTATTATGCTATGTATTGTTTTTAACCAAAAGTATTCTTATAATCACATTCATGGACAATTAAAAGTTTATATATAGAAATCTAGCTAAGGATACAAATGTTGCTGCTTGATTATAATGACAAATTCCAAAAAGAAAGAAAGAAAATAAAATGGTAGTTCTCTTTGTTCTGCCTTTCTTACCTGAAGTAAGAACCTGGTTAAATCAGTTAACCATTATCCTACACTTCAGAATAATGCAGCTAAAAATGAAACATAAAATTAGCCTGTCATTTTTCTGTCACTCGCTTGAGATTCAAGTTGTCCTTCTGCAAAGCTTTTAATTTCCATTAAAATGCCTTGCGGCAGATGCGTGGAATTTCAGGAGCAGCAGCAGTGATTGACCTCAAACCAGTCCAGCCCTCACCTCCTTCAAGCACACTCTGCCTGGCCAGGGCTGTCCCACTCACTGCTCACTTAGAGGGAAATTTTGCTTCTCTTCCCCACAAAGACCCTCTTGGAGCAAATCCGACCAGGAGCACAGCTGCGCTCTCCCGTCTCCATGCCCAAACTGTGCTCCATGTGATGTCCAGCCCTTCCCTGCTGTGCCAAGGAGGCTCATGGTGACTCCATGATCCTGGCATGGACAAATGAGGCCAGTGACCTGCCCCAGCTGTGCAGAACGAGAAAGACAGTTGAGCCAATGGTCTCGACACATGCCATAAGGAACCATCTTACTTTGGCAAAAGCAAGAAGTGCAGGTCAGCCCTAAGGCAGCACCACCCCGCTAATGCCAGCGAGAGTCCCTCCGGAGACACGGTGCTGGGATTTCTGCCACAAGCAGACAGTCTTGTCAGTTTTCTGCAGCACATCATAGGTTACGAGTGTGCCTGCTCTAATGGATGGGAGGCAGTGCTATTTGGGTAGTCATACACATTTGCATTTGGTTTGGCTATTTTGGGCCTGGAGGAAATTTTTTCTCTACTGGATCATGAAGAAGCCCACACTGCTCCCATCTGCTCGAATAGTGAGTGTCTTTGATCGATCGGCCAGACAAACTGGCTAAACTCCCTCTGAGATTCTGCTCCTTTGGTGGTTTGCTTGTCCGGAGCTTCTCAGTTTTATCTTTGAGCCATCAGGATCAAACGGAGAGTTTTTAAAAGCCTGAGGATAGTTTAGAAGTGAATGTGTTTCTAGTTTTAGCTGGAGACCTTTGTGCGTGCGTTGGCTGGCGCACAGCCAACACACAGGCACTGCTGAAAGCCAGCTGAAGCACCTTGCCTGATGCAAATTCTGTCTCAGTTTTATTTCTTCCATCAACAGGCTGCCACTCAGATTTTTCAGACAGTCCCTCTGCTTAATGCTAATTTTAAGATTTCACTGGTAGTTTCTAGACCTAGCTTGGCCTTGCTTTTCCTCCTCAGGTTGAAATGTCTATACATCAAATCCCTAGGGCCAAAAAATGTGTGTCATTTGAAAGCAGTTTTAGCCATGGTGCAGTCTCCGAGCAGCCCTTGTGTGCACGTTTTCATGCTAGGTCGGAGCAGGCATCATCCAGCATTAATAGCAGTGACCGTTCCTAAGGATAGACCTATGCCAAAGTTGATCAGTATCCACCATCACATCGACTCCTTCCAAAGCAGTGCTCGAGGACATGACATTAGTAACCTGGTACAGACATGTTCAGGCACAGGTAGTGCCTGGTGGAGAAGTCTGAGCTAAGTTGTTTCTAGCAGTTCAAGTTAAATAGCTGGCTACAGGCTCGAAGGTAACTGTGAGCCAGGGTTTTTACTGGTGGGGGAGGAAGGGAGGTCTCGGTGTTTACCCCTGCCACATTCAGCATGAGCAATAGAAATTTCAAAATAGCTAAAAGCCTGCCCGTGGTGCAGGGGGTGCATGACCTTGCAGTAAAACTGCTCTGCTTCTAGTAATGTGGTCTCTATTCCCTTCCATTTAAAACTTGTTTTGTGCCTTTGGTGCTGCTGCCTGGAAGTGCTGACTAGGGCCAAATCCTTCCTCCAGCTCTACGCACTGGCTCACTTTTGACATGTAATATTCGGTGTTTTTTTCTTTTCAGCAGAAACTGTCAATCACATTAAGCAGAGATCATCAATATTTGGGACTGGTTTGCTCATTGTGACCTCTAACCAGAGTTACATCAGGAAAGGCTGCTCGCTCCTGGGCCGTGCCTGGTTCCTACTTAGGAAGAGAAGTCAGCGCTCCTGGCAGCTTACCTCTGCTTGCAGAGATCAGCCCACGCTTGATCCCAGACTCCCTTGGGGTGCAGGGAGCTCATCTTGTCTTTGGTTTGATAGCTATTTTCCTTTCAAAAGCAGCGGGGGCTGCAGTTGAAAGGCATCGGTTTCTAAAATACCCCTCTCCCCCTTGAAAATACAGTTTTTAACTTTCTCAGAGACCCTTGAAACTTCTGCTACAGCCACAGGAAGCGAAGGCAGTGATCTAAGGAGTGAATGAATGAATGAATAAATGAATGAATGAATGAAAGAAACATGCCTTATCCAGTGCTGAAGTTCGTCTGTGCTCAGAGCTGTCATGCCTGGGACTCCCCATCCAGCCCGTTACAAGCCTTTGGGGTAAGCAGTGACTCATCCCCCTCATTCTGCTTTTTACACCTCCGCACATCTGCCCGTGTTCTTACAGTTGCACTCCAGTGAGAATAACAGTTTGTTTACTCAGTGAAGGCAACATCACTGGTACTGCAAAAAGCTCTGGATGGTCCTACTATTGGTGAATGGCACCGGCATTTTCCAAAGTTATGTGAAACTGTTTTGACGTGCTTTCAGAAATAATATGAAGAAATAAATTGAGTGGGTTTTTTTCAGTAGTTGTGGTTTCACACAGGAGGAGCTGGAATTTGCACTCCTGTGGCTTGCAAGTTGCTGAGTCCCTTTTCGACCAGCCTGTACTGCATCCTGTAACTGCAGCAGCAGGACCAAGGGTAGTATGTGACCACCTTGCCCAGAAAAACATTTGGGAGGAGAGGCTTTGTGTTTGCAGAACCCAGAGAGACTGAGATGCCAGAGGAAGGACATTTCCTTTGCATTTCCCTGAGACTTTGACCATGACTTCCAGGTGACAGCTCCCTCCCAAAGGCCGGGGAGGTACAAGACAGCTTTGCAATAACTCATGTGCCAGAGAGACTAGGGCTCACGTGCCAGCTTGGTCCAATGGGGATCCTTGCAGGAGGGATGCAGGTAATTCCATGTGTCAGTGGTGCCTTCACAGACCCTGGCGAGCTGCTGCTGGTGTCCTGCCCTCCAGGCAGCAGACGCTGCTGTGCAGAGGAGCTGCTTTATACACAGACAGTTTCATTAGACCAAGCCAAGCTCTTAACATGAAGCCGAGCAGCAGCGCTGTCTCCAGTGGAGTTTCAGCTGTCTGTAGCAGAGACAAGGTCTCCTTCTCAGGACCAGCGCCTGGTGTAACTTCCTTGCAGCCAGGGTGCAGAGTGAAAGGAGGGCTTGGCTTTCCACAACCATTTTTCTGAAGTGACATACACGCTCACTTGGGTGAGTAGATGCCTAATCTGAAACCTGCTAGTAAAACAACAGGAGCACTGGTTTTTTTTAAATTTAAAAGACTTCTGTGACCCTTATATTTTGTCCCCTTCAAGACGGCTGCTAAATATGTGTTTAAAACCCTGCAGGTTTGTGCATAGCAGGGCACGTGGGAGTGAGAGCTGGTAATAGAGGACAGCAGGAGCTCTTGATTTCCTGCTCTATTGCGTTCAGATACCTCTAAAACAAGGTGCTCCACAGCCATGCAGTGCAATCTGCAGCAATGAGGCTGCACTCTGTCATTTCAATTTCTTTTTTTCGCTGACCTGAAAAACTAATCCCTGTCTCTGTGCCTTGCTGTCATTCAATTCCTGCAGCACAGCTCCTGACTCCTGTAGTGCCTGAAATACAGTTTACCCGGTGACAGGAGGTCTTATTCCTCAGCTCAAAGCCTAAGCAAGAGGATAGCTTAATGTAAGTAATCAGCTCCCAAAATTGTTGTGTGGAATGTTCACGCATCTTCCCCCTTTCCTAGACACGTCCATCATTAACTCATCCCAAAACATGCTTAGATTGCACACACATATGTTCATACTATTACAGAAGAATCACTCATTACACATTCCAGGACTCTGCATTTCTCAGGCACGAGGTAAGCAACACGCCAGGCGCCAGCTGCGGCACAGACTGTCATCCCTCACACTGCACATCACTTGCTACGCGCTGGCTGACCTCTGCCAAAGCATTATCCCAGCAGTCACGCCACATTTGGCTGTGTAAGGGGTGCCAGCACCCTCAGCCAAGCAGAAGGCCATAGCATTGCATCTGTTAAGTGCAGACCCAGAGAAGTGGCCAGATCCTTGGCTGCCATAAATTGTTAGGGTTGTGCTAACCTCAGAGGAGCTACCTGCATTTGCAGTGCATAATCACCATTTAGGAATCTGGGCCATTAATGAGACAGATGGTCTTAATCCTCCTCTTATTGGGTAGTTGTGCACATCACAAGTAAGACTTATTGGACTGTTATGGGCAATTAGCGGAGACCTCAAGGACTAAGTGTCAGTGGAAACTGAGTGATTGCTGCCTCTGCAGCTGGTCCCTCCCAGCCAAGTTGGAGCAGATGGCAGGCGAGAAGCTCTCCGTATGGTACCTGTTTGGTCACTGAAAAGAAGACCAGTTCTCAGGACAGTTACAGCTTCCATAAGGAATAAACAAACCACCCACTGAGCTGAATAACAGCTCCAATAGCCAGGAAACACCTTAAAGAATAAATGTGCAGGTAAATCCTGTCACGGAGCCATCTGAATCAGGATGCTGAAACCCCTGTGAGAGTTGACCGATGTGTTTCTGCTGAAAATAGCAGTCCTTGCTGGTGTTGTGATTTCATTACAGCTGGTATCATAACTCAAAAATGCATTTATCCGTCTTTGTCGAGCACCAGTATGGCATGATGGGGCGGGGGGGAAGAAGCGCTGTTGTACAAGCTCAGTGAATACCTCAGCTTACTGCAACTTAATCTTTCTTTCTTCTTTCCCTTGTGCTACCGCCTCAGCTATTTTTGAGTGCTGGCCCTGATACTTTATAAACTGTCATAGTGCCCACGGGTGCCCACCTCCACTTTCTAGCTTTCTCTTGCTAGCATACAATGAACAGCAGTTCAACACCAAGGACTGGGGCCCACGAGTCAGTGTGATTTTTTGGCCCCTCTCTGTGGCCCTTTTCAAATCCATAGCAAAGCCTTTCAGTAGAGGTAATGAATTATTCTGCAGAGGCTAGGCAGTTTCTGGAACGCTGGACTCAGACATCACAGAACTAATCCTTCTGTGGATCCGTCACTGAAAACACATCAGCATTTCTCCCCTTCAGCTTCCTTGTATTTCAGCTACTGGTACCAGACCAGGTTCATTCTGGTTGAGCTGTGTTTCACATATCATGGCAAGCCACTCCTCATAGAGATTATAATCATCCTAATCTTCTGTCCCTATCTCCCAAATCATCAGGAATTACCTGGATTGATATTTGCATCAAAAAGAGACCTCAGCTCCCTGTGTCGGGTTAAAATCTGACCTTCTGCTTTGAGCTCATCCACAGTCTGAAGCTTGAATGTATGACAGGCACAGATTATTTGCTCTGATCAGGGCTGAAACAAGTGTAAAGGGAGGGCAAAGGCATCACAAGCCACATACTGCTCTGATGTGTGCGCAGGTTAGATCCCATGCTGGTGGGAACAGAGTGAAGTCAACACAACTGTGGTGGTATACCTTAAGGAGAATATCAAGTCCCTCAGGGTAAAAGTTAGTGAACTACAGCCATCAGAAATGTACCTCATCGAACGGAAAAAAGGTCTGAGATATTAAGTCACCAGGTCTGCTGTTTGGCCTTCTAGAGCAGGACTCAGGCTCTCTCTCATGCACACACGCTCTCTTTCATGATAGAGTACTGGCTGCTGCTGCACTGTTTATTTTAGCCTATCTGCTCCTCCACAATCACTAGATCAGCAACAAGATGTTAAGAAGACCATTTCTCTACCTGCCCTGGCCCTCTGCAAAATGGTGTGGCTTCACAGCTGTGATGGACAGTGAGCATGGGCACCAGGGTTCCATCCCCAGAGCTTCTCCACACCATGTTTCATATGAGGATGTAGGGCTGAGCTCTGAGCAGGAACCAGACCCATTCGTATCTTAACTCAGCGCAGATCCCAAAGTCGCCATGGTCTGTCTCCAGGTTACTGGGAGGCCTTTAGTGAGTCTTAAGTTATGAACGATGAAGACAGAGGAACTGAGGAGCACTGTGCCCGTATAGGCTTTGAAGTGGTTGAAGCTGGTATTTCTATACATCAAGACTGTTACTTTGACAGCAATATATTCACAAGCACATCAGAAAACCAAGGCAAGGTAGGCAGTACCAAGGCTTGTTTCTCTGGCTGAGCCATCCCGATAGATGCAGGATTTGGCTGGGAGCCTGGTCAAGGACATATGTTCACATTCCTGGACAGCAGAGTGAGGCCAGTGCCACAAGCCATACGATGTGCGCATTCAGGGGCAGTGAGGAAGACATACCGCTTTGCAAGGAGTCAGGCTGCCAGCTGCTGGACACTGTAACCCAAGGAGACAATCTGCCACTGCTGAAACACATGCCACTCCTCAGAGCCAGCATCCCCCATGTTCATGCGGCTCCTTCAGAAACCACCACCACCAGGACGGTTTGCTTTCTGGTACTACGAACTAACAGCGATTGGAGGGAAAGCTAAGATGGCAGTCAGACCCTCTGCTTTGAATGTTGTAGCTTGTTTGCCACTAAAGTCTCACTCTCGAAGTTACATTTCCCCTCAGCATTATGTCTGTGTGTGCATTTCCCTGTTAAAAGCACTCAGGCTGTCAAAGAAAGCGGGTCACTGCCTTGCAGGAAGCTGTGCTGGGCTCTGCTCACAAAAATGCATGTGGCTTTTCTCTCCAGACCACAACCAGTGGAAACTGGGTGTGGAGAGAGTGACCCTCTCACAGACTGGACTGGGAACAGTACCCACTGCTGCACTTCAAACCTCTTTTTCCTCTGTAAATCTGTGGAGAGGCCAAGTGCGTACGGTAGGATGGAGACTGCCTTTTTACAGAGAATTAGTTGAAGGCGACATTGAATGGAGATGTTCCGTATTTTTTTTTTTTTTGCTAACTTCCATGAGGGAATGGCTTGTCTTTTCTCGATATAAGGGGGTGGACAGCTTTTGCATATGAAAAGAATTTCTTGCTTCTACACTTTCTCTCCAGACTGCCTCTGCTCTTGCTTGCAGAGCTGCCTGATTACCCAGTCCTCAGTTTTTCAGCACCTCCAGTCCCTTTAGTTCAACAAATGTTCCCACCTACCAAACTGGTATTTTCCACATTGAGCCTAAGGAACTGAGATCCCTCATGTTCTGGGATTTCCTGGTAGGTAAAGGGACACAAGGAGCTCGGTACCTCACAAAATTAGAGCCTGCATATTCTGAATTTTCTTTCCGAGACACTAATCATAGAAAAGAAACAAAATTCTGTGGAACGGAGGCTGTGATTTGCCTAGGGGAGAATCTACAGGGGACAATATCTTGAATGAAGTCCATATTGGTTCCCATTTGACCCTTCGCGTTTATGCAAATAATCAGGATCAAATCTTACCCTGAATTTGAATTACCCTTCAGCTTGGGAGGATGTGTGCCATGTACTGCAGAGGCTTTGTGTGTGTGTGTGTATATATATATGTCTAAAAGAGTGGCCTGGGAGTTAGGGTTGGCCTTGACTGTCTTTGTTTCACAAAAAGGCAGTGCTTTGGGGGACATATTTCTCTGCATTTCTTGCAATGCTGTGCATTAATGACGTTCCTCAAGCTAAGAATAGATAGTCTTCATCTTGATGGCTGTTGAAACAGCATGGACCAGAACAGCAAATCTTAGTTCTATGCAGGCCAGATCCTGCTCTCGGCTGTGCAGACTTCTGTGCAATAATTTGAAAGTTAATGATGCACTAGGGACGCTCTGGTGTAGATGAAGTACCATAACAAAGAAGTGCTGGTTGAAAAAACACTCTCAGAGCTCTCTCTGGTTCCTTTATCTCAGTGTAGGAGGTAATTTCAAATAAGGTCTCATAGGGATTTGCTATGAGCCTGGCTCTACTGGATATTTTTATTAGTGTCCAGTGGGACTGACTAGAGAATATATTTGTATCATTTTGCAATGACCTTCTTGCCAGAAAGGACTGAAAGCACCTAGGGTGAGGTCCTGAGTTAAAAATGATCTGGACTAACAGGGCAAATGACCCAGAATGAAATCCAGTAATGATGAAGGTGAAATGATATATTTAGGAACATACTATAGAACTATGCAAGTGGCAAAAGTACTGCAAAATAAGACCCAGGGATCACAGCAGGACACGAGATAAATACAAGTCACGGGTATTATACTGTGGCAGTCGTTCTCCCCGTCTACTTGGTATAAGATGAGGACAAAGCAGGTTAATTTGTGTGAAGGAGAACTTATGCTAAATATGACGGAAAATGTTGTTACTGTGAAACTTACGAAGCACAGCTAGTTGCCAAGAGAGGCCACAGGACCCCTGCCATCTTGAGTTTAAGAATAGTTCAGATGAAGACCCGCCAGGGATGGCTGCCCTGTGCTTCCTGCTGCCCCAGGGCCAGCGGTGGGTGAGGTGACCTCCCTGGCCCCTGCAGCTCGGCATACTCAAGCCTGTGCAACGTCAGTCATATCTGCCTTGCCACTTCTCCGGCAAAGTCCTTCCCCGCGTTTGGGCCAGCCAGTGAGCCGCGAAAGGGGACACTAGGGAGGTGACACTGCTCACGCTGCTGCTATGGGGCCTGGGAAGGCTGCTGATGCTAGCCACCGCTGCTTGGAGGAAGCTTCACCACCAGCAGTGGCCACCTTCAATGCTTGGGCTTCCATGGCATAGGGATGGACAAGTCAGCACCATTTTGCTGGCCTCTTCCCTGCTGTTTCACTGCTACGCTTGCAGCTGGTCCTGCCTTCATTTGGCAGCTAAGTGGACCTTATCCTTAAATCCTTATTTGAGGAATACACTTTCACCACACTAATAGTCCCCAGATGTCAGTGGGCAGCCAGAATAAGGCCTGGAGCAATAGAGGATTTTTATTCTACGCAAATGGTGCGACGACGCAAACTTGCTGAATTTCTCCATGTGGAAGAAGAGGTCATAAGAGGACACCATGCACTTGTAAGGTCCTATGTGGACTTTACAAACAGAAAAAGGAAAGTGACAGTCTTGTTGCCATATGTTAAGAAGAGACAAAAGAGCACTGACCAGGCTTTGAGAAAATAATTTAAGAGGATTGGATTTTGAAGCACTCATGTACACTTTGAACAGCTCCTTTTCTGCTAAAACCCAAGATTATTTCAGAAAGTTGCCAAGCAACACAGAGGCCATACATTGTAAAGACTACATAATCCAGACACTTGCTTCTTAAAAAATGAAAACAGGATTTGAAGGACAGATGAGGAAAAGGTTGCTTTTCTGAGACTCTGTTGGGTTTCTTGTCCTTCTGCTCCTTCCACACACAGGACTCCCTCCCCTACCCTCATATTCCTTCCTTGCTTCATTTTCTGTATTGGGAAGAAGAAAAAAACAATGTGGTCAAAGAGACAACAAAAACTATAGGAAGAGGCAAAACTAAGTGTGACAGCATTGTAGTAAATAAGGAAACAACAGTTAAGTTAGACATCAGCAATGCAGTTTGAGCATTTCCAAATAGATCTTGATAAATGCAGCCCAGCTCTGTACCATTTACATATCCCCCTTTACCAAAAGGAGACAAGGTTGTTGCTGTAACTCTCACAGGAGAGGAAAAGGGGGGAAAAGAGATGGATTTGATGGTACAGTTTTGTCATTTTTTACTATTTTTGGCTCTACTCTCTGAGGAAGCCAGTGAACAAAAGGTTTTAAAGCAGCTGCCTGGAAGTACTATATAAATGCTGGGGAAACTCACAGCTTGTGGGTGCAGAGGGGTGGCAGGGACCTGTGCATAGTCCCCATCGTGCCGCTCTGTCATTTCTTCTCTGCAGGCTAAGCCCTACGAGCCCCTTTCTCTACATTCTGCACCACACTCATTGTTTCCCTGTGGCACTGCAAATGCCGAGTAATATTTGGGATACTCTCTTCTCTTCTGAAAATCGAGATGTTTTAAACTTTGTTTTTCATAAACAGGTTGTTGGAAAAGTTGTTAGCCTCTGAAATGCAGTTAATCTTTGGACAAATAGACTTTAAATGGTTCGCTGTTGTCTAGCAACTATACTATAAACAGCCCTCCATTTGTCTCCTGTGGGTAATCACTGATTTCTCGGGGATTAAAGCTTAAGTAACACTCCAATCTACGTGCGTGCATCAGACCATGGCGTATTACAGCAGATTACTCCTCCTAGTATACAGCTTGCTTAACTGTTTAGAACCACAACAGAAAACCAAGGGCTGCAATGATAAGAAAATGAGCACTAGCTTGTCAAATAATTAATATTTTGACTTACAACGTAGAACATTTTATTGGCAGACTCAAAAGGATTTCTGTCATGCTGAAGGGTGGGGTGGCAGATAAGCATCAAATTAGGAGATTTCATCTAGGCTGAGCCTGAGTAATTTCAAATATGTTTTGATAGCTTCTGCCCAACAGCCTCTGCGTGTTCTGTTGCATTTGCTACCTCATGCCGCAGGTATGGAGTTTAACCTTCCAGTGGTGTGCAGGACCACGCCGCAGTGAGATACTACAACTCACTCCCGGGCGCAGAGGCTCAGGACTGATTGAACGGACTCTCTACGTGTTGTGAATACAATTTACTAGATGCATCTGCTTCCATAGATCACTGTCTGCTTAAGGGACTGAAAACATGTGCTATTGCTAAATCACTACATTTAACACCTTCCTCAGTGAAGCTCCCCTGCGGCGTGTACTGTCTTTGGCTGCTGATAGTCTCAGCATAATGCTGGGTAATGGATGAACGGGGTGGCCTGGGGCTGGCCATAAGGAAAGAGCAATTGTTAGGTTGAATTTAAATGAAATTTAAAAAAAAAAAAAAAAAAATCACAGGCTCTAGATTTAGAATAAATCTCAGCATTTGTGGGATTAGAGTTTCAAATGTTGATCTCCCACGCTGAAAGAAATACAGAGCTGTGGGTGGGTAATGCTACATGTCTTACTGAAAACGGGCGTTTAACTGAAGGAATTATGTTCGAGACATTTATCTTAAGATTTACCTTAAGAATTCACATTGTAAAGAGAACAAGTTTGATATGATCTGAAAAACCAAACTGATGCTGGGGATCCCCAGTTCCCCACCCTCCCCTTGCGGTCCTACTTCAATGGCTTGTTTGTGACCCACAAGCGGCGACTAAAATCTCCTCTCACCTCTCCAACACTCAGGCTCTCCAGGCTTTAAATACGCAATAAGGAGGCAGCAGGGGTGACACACTCACCCTGTCCAAAACCTGGTGTGCAGGAACAGCTAAATTATTGTGACTGCCCCTCACTTTTCCCAGCCCAGCTGAGCCAGAGCAGCTCTTGCAGCTTTTGCAGCAGCAGATCCCTCCATCTGCAGGCTCAAGCGGAGGAAGTATGGGCAAAGCAGGGAGCAGCTTCCCTGAAGGGAAAGACCTCCCCAAGGAGAAGCCGGTGGGAAGGCTGCAGTATGCCAGCTTTTCTTTCCAGCTGTGCCAAACGGCATCTCATGCTTATGGCCAGTGTTTGAGTGCTTGGCAGGTTGGTGGAGCAGTGCAAGGGGCACCCCATGTGCTGGGTTGAACCCTACTTAGATACCACTGCTTTCCACACACTGTGCGTGTGACCCGGGAAAGAATCTGTGGATACAAGTGATATCTCAGCGAATGTGAGCTTAATTCAAATGCCCACAGGGTGCTCCCCTCTAAAGCACCGCTTCCCTAACTGTCAGATGTAGGCTTTAGGGTCTTAGGATGCAATGTCAGGGAGATTTTGTACCCTGCACCTTTTCTTAGGTGTTTAAAAGAAGCATCTGTTAGACCCGCCGAGGATACGGGGATCCTCCAGAGCTCTGTCTGCCTCGGAGCAGCAAGAGTTGGCATAACTTTCTTTGGGAGGCACTACACAAACAGTGTGCTCTCACTGGGACTTATTGGAGTTTTCAGTTCTTTCCTCCAGAGGATCTTCCCGCTGTTGTGTCCTCCAGTCTCAAATCCACAAAGCAGTTTCTTAAGCACCCTTGTCTTCTTTCTTCCTACTGGTGCCTCCTGGAGAGGATGTATCTGATAAAGCTAATATTTCTTGCACAATATATCCCATAAAGTTTCAGTGATATAAATAGGTTACACACTGGAGGGAGCAACAAGTAGATTCCCTGTATGCTCTGTATTTGCATTAAAAGAAAGTACAGCGTTATCATCTCCCTCCTTCCTTTCTCTTTTTTTTTCCTGAATTCCCTTCCAGGTCAGCTCAAATCCCTCCACGGATTCCAGTAGACTCTGGAACAAACTCAAACGGAGTATGGACAAAGTCTTAGTCCTGTTGAATTTAATGGCAAAATTGTTGTTGTACCAAATAGATCCAAAAGAGAACAAACAATTCAAAGCCCGCTGGGGCTAATGAAAATCTGTCAGTTGCTGTCAGTTAGATCCACATCAAACAGTGTAAGATAAAATAATGCATATTTGGGTAAGACAGAGGAAAAAACCCTGCAAATATGGTGTGAAAGCAGTTATGTCTCTAGTACTAGAGGAATTTTCATCATATAATGAAAATCAATGCTTGTAAAGGTGACATTATGAACTGTGTCAACTTTTGAGATGTGGTCATTTTAAAAGCCAACAACCTTGATAATGTCCTTTGGAGATTATTGTTTGTTAATAGTGTACATTAGGAATCAAGCAATCATAGAGAGTGCAATTAAGTGCATAATCACAGATATTTTTGACATCTGTCTACTTTTAGGCTCTATGGCATTTTTTTTGCATCTCCCCCCCTGCAGCCTAGTGTCTTCAATTAATTTATCATGACCATCTGTGTTGTAATTTCTGTTGCGCAGCTTGCCTTTCTACATCTGTTTTTTGGCTGAATGTTTCATGACACTTCATCATTTTCACTCATAGCGCTAAAAATACAGAACTAATATTTGCTCAGTTAAGTTGCTCGGTTTAAGATAATCAGCAATTAAACAGACCACTACACTTCTGTTAAATGACTCTTCCTCCTGCAAGAAAGAAGTAACAACATTTTAAAAACTGCGTATGAGGTTTTCTGGTGCTGCTTACCACAGATGCACGGAGGTAAAATCATCCGTGGTTCCACCAGCTACTACAGCGCACGCTCTAAATCCCCAGTTTACAGGATGTTTCAGAGAGAAGGGGATATGTCATGGCTGGAAGGTTATTTGGCTATTGTGCTCTGGGTCATGTTTTTGAGGGCCATAGCTAACTACACTCACTGCATCAGGGTTAAAGATGCTCTGAAGTACACAAGGATCGAATACATCCAGCCCCTCTCCACTGATTACAGTATATTAGAAGGAATAAGCAGTTACAGCTGACAGCAGTGCGTGGGCAATGCGTGCAGCAAAGAAGAAACGTGTAGGTTTTTACTTCTTGGTGCCACCAAGGTTATGGGTATAGTGCCCGTAGTAGGTAACTCATTCCACCTCCCCACAGTGAAGCAAGTATTTGCTGTTGCTTTTATAGAGTCCTTTGAAATGTTTACCTTGGGGGCTCATTCACAATAAATATTTGGCCATGACACAAATCTTTACTCAAGTCACTGGTTCTGTCCAATTTGCTTTCCATAAATTTATTCCTTTACTCTAGTTAATACTAATTTTAAGCAATCTTTTTCCACTGCTGGCATTGTAGCACCCTCTGATTCTGCTTTCTATGGCTTCAGGATCTCTAGGTTTTAGTAAACATAGCAACTGTCATCTTCTTCTAAAAGAGGGAAGGAAGGCAAAAATCCAACATCAGAGCCTACTCAGATAGAGTAACAGGCCTGCCACTCAGGAACTTGCATAAGGTGACAGGAGAAAGGCTGTTCACTTTTGCAAGAGCTATCCTTGTAATAACATTATGGTATGTTTATCCAAGACAAAAGTCCTTCATGAAGAACAACCCTCTCTGCAATACTCCTATCCAACAGGTTTTCCCGAGAAAGACCTGGGTACCATCTTCTTCACCCAGCTGTGCCCTGGAACACAATATCCAAGTATCTACCTCTTTTACTGACCCAGGGTACTATTTTCTGAGTTGATTTTTTCAACCTTCCGGCTCAGTGGTCCCTGATGGCATGCATACCTCTTGGCTGAGTTCACACCCCGCAGCAGCTAAGCTATCAAATCCGAGCATTTCAGCCTTGCTGGGCACAGCCCCATGCCCACGACCCAGCACTAGCATGTGGAGGGGGGAGAGAAAGAGATCTGTGCTGGAAGAGATACAGGAACATGGCCAGTTTTTCTCAAACGAGCCTCAGCTACAAAGAGCCTGGGGACTGCTGCTAAAGACTGAATGAACTTTCTCTTTTTTGCTCATAGTGCACTTCTGTGTGGGTGGGCTGACTGGATTTGAAGTAAACAGCAGGAAGAAGATCTTCCCGGTGAATGAAAAACTGCTTTGCTGAGGGAAAACAAGTACTACAAAAATACGACAAATAGCTATGAAAGTGGCACTTTTCTAAGCAAGATTTTAAGCCTATGAAAAGGCAACGTTCCCTCTGCGAGCCCCATTATATTCCTTGACACGCTTCACCAACTTAGCTAAAACCAGGCAGGCCCAGTATAAACCTACCACATTATATTTGATTTTTGTCAGTGATTGAGATTATTCGCTTGTGGTTGGACCCATGCAGAAGATAGCTGCAGCACGATTGCTATTGATTGAAGAAGTCCGTCTTTGGTGCCAGTGTCAGAGGTCTGTGACTTTGACGCTGAAATATGAAGGCTCTGCAAGTAACGTCGCAGGGGCTGCAGCTGCGGTGTTAGTAATATGGTCAGGTGAGTCAGGGCAGCACCTGATAAATCATGAAAATTAGCAGTCCCAAATGGACAGCACTACGAATTACAATATGGTGAAACTTGATTGTCCTGACATGTCCTGGAAAATGTGCTGCTGAATAAAGCTTTACTGTATCTATGTTACCAGAGTGCTGCTACTAAGCAACTGGTGATTTGAGTGATGTCCGATCAGGTAAGTCATATCAGTACAACAGTATAAGAATCCTTGGTTTCAAGTGCTAAATAAGGTATAGGAGTGATGAATGATTTTTCCATATATCTGCAAAGAAATGGTCCTGAAGATATTCCCGAGTCATGAGTGTCTCCGCTTCATGGCAGGTGTTTCCCAGAAATTCGCTGCATTGAAAATATATCAGCTCATTTACCTGGTACCTAAGTATTTTCAAAATGGGGTTTATTCTGCATTACTCAGAGTTGATGACTTTTGAAATAATTTTAAATAGAGGAAAACATAAAGGTCTTCAACCACGTAAGACGACTTTTAATTAAAACTCAACCATCCCATGTTGAGCAGAGCATAGCCACAATGTTCTAAACCCCTGCAGACTGGGTAGTATGCTGGGTTGGAGCTGAAGCTCAGGACAGACACATAATCCCCCACAAATAATTAGAGCAGAAAATGCTTCTAATCTTTTTGTTAGTCTGGCTGCATTATTTGATCTAATAATAAACTAGACGTTAAAAAAAAACCAAAACAAACCACAACCCTCCTAATACATTTTAATTTAGACTGCACTGGGCATCTTTTAACCTGTAATTGTTTAGCTGGTTGGGTTTGAAATTTAGGCTCCTCCTTCCTTCTATTTTGAGTCATGTATGTACTGTAAAGATGTACGTGGTCTGAAACACCACTGTCCTCTGGCTGTGTAAGTACAGCATAAATGCCAAGGTGTCAGAATTTGGGTCCTAATTTCTGAAAGCTTTTCAGCGGGGATGTGAGTGACTTTCCACACACCCTTGGGTTTCACGTGTCCTTCAGTGGTGTCACCAGTCCCTGTGCTTTCCTTAACCAAGGCCATAGCTCTGCGACCTCCTGGCGCAGCTCGACCCCGCCTCGAATTTGGTGCGGCCAGTGACACCGGGGATGTTTCCGGCATTGCTGCAGTGCGGGAAGAGGCCGGGCGAGGAGCCGTGGGCTCGCAGAGGTCAATCCCGCCGCCCGTGGCTGGGACCATGAGCGCGGCCCGTCCCTGTCCCCTGGCACGAGGAGCTGGGCGAGGTGCGTGGGCCTGTGCCCTCGCTGCCCACCGCCCCTGCAATTGCCCATCTCTCAGGCAGTCCCCAGGCCAGTTTTCACTCCTTTTCACCTCACTGACCCCTCACCAAATGCAACTCTCCTCAGCGACCTCTTACTAAGTACAAGCACTTCCCAGGGTTTCCATCCCTCGCAGCTCCCGGGGCCCGCACCCCTTCTTGTAATGTACTTATTTCCCAGACGAAGCGCCACCCGGACACTGCCTGTCCTTCACATTCCCAACAGCACAGTTCTCCCTCCTCATCCTCCTCTCCCCTGCCCTTCCATCTCTCATGCCGGCCCCTCGACCTTCTTCCTCCCGGCGACCACCCGCGTGACTCCTGTGACCGAAGCCCCTTGCCCAGCTGTAGCTACTACGGAAAGCCCTGGCAATAAATCAATTAAATCTGCCGTGCCGTTATTTTTCAGTACGCAGTTAGCCCACAGAGGTAAGCCTAGGGGGAGGGGGTCGATGCTGTCCCGGGGCCGGGGGGAGGCCCCGGCGGAGCGCGCCGCCTCCGGGCCAAACCGCGTTAGCGTAGTCGCTATGGCAACAGCGGCGGCCG
>VZSF01002310.1:472274-509463 GCA_013398295.1 Chionis minor
GGGGGGGTGTGTGGGGAAGCCCCTCCGCCCGCCTGAAGCCGGCGGCGGCTCCGCTCAACTTCGGCGAAGGGGCGGCGTTGAGGCGGTGCTGCCCCGGCACGGCGCGGCGCGGCCGCTCGCCTCAGCGTCGGCGGCGGGACGGGAGCGGGTGGCCGCGGTAAGGAGGAGGGGAGGCGGCGGGCGGGGTGCGGCGGACGGACGTGAGGCGCCCGGCGGGACGGAGGCGGTGCCGAGCGGAAGGGACCGCTGTGTTTCCCGGCCCCTCGCCGCCCACAGTCCGGGGCGGCGGGTTTCGCGGTGTTTCTGCGTTTGCCGCCGGTGTGGTTATCGCTGCNCTGGGGCGGGGGGCGGCCGCGGGGCGAGGGCAGGAACGGCTTCCGAAAGTCCCAACCCTGTGAATTGTGTTCGTGTATTCCGAGTATGGGCTCAGCTGCAGGTTAGCAAACCCCGCAAAGTTCTCAGGTTTCGGGAGGGATTTTTAAACAGGCGCCGAAGCGTGCCTGAGTCGAGAGGTGTCAGGTTTTTGACGGGTAGCGGTGTCTTCGGGAGGTACCGGAGCGAGCCCTAATCGCTCAAAAGCCCTGCTGTAAGCCCAGCTGTTATCCCTCGTCACCAGCGCTAATCCCTGCCCCAGCGCGGGTTTAAGCTTGCTGTGCCAGTGTAGAGGGCTTGACTTGGAGCCGCGTCCTCTCTCTGGTACCCTCTGCCCTCACTCCGCGTCTGTCTGTCCACGCAAGCAGCGGCAGCCGCTGCTGCCAAAGGTGAGGTGGGACGGGTGGGCAGGGGAAGGGGCCGGGGTGCTCCGACAGCTCTCCCAGGCTGGGCTCGGGACACGGCACCGCGCCTGCCTCCGTGGATTAGCCCTGGGTAGCTGGTTATGGGAAGAACAGGCAGTTGGGGGGGAAAGCGTGGCTAATGCCACCTTATGCTTATGCCACTCTTGCTTAAGACCTCTCAGATGAGACACCTGCCCTGTTAAGTGTTTTCCATGTGGAAGTCTTCATGTGGAAGTCCAATGTGTATGTAGTAAGCCCAGCGTGGTACCACTAAGGTCAGTCATCTAGCTTCAGCGTTACAGCGGTGTAACTGAGAACAGACTACCCTGTACATCTCTTAATGCAAACACGTTAATTAAAATCTGTCTCAAGACAGCACTCTTCACTGCTTGTACGGCTGCTCTCTGTGGATGGGATGTCGGTGGGTCGTACAGCAGTTGCAGAAAAGCATGAGCTATCCCAGAGCTCTGCCAGTTGCTCCCTATGCTGTATGTGATTCTACAAAGAGAGGCTCAAGTTTTCAAACTGTAAATTCAGCATTCTTCTTCTGGGTGCTAATTTTAAAGCAGTGTGTCTTTTTAAGTAACTCCTGTCACAAGGACCAAACTTTTAACACTGGTCTTAGTATTCTCCAGTGCAGGGAAAACTTCCACATAGGTTAATAGTTCTGCAGTGAATTGAGACAGAGTGAGACTTCGGGGACCTCTAGTAAATATTCTTTCTGACAGATACTGTAACCGAGGTCCAGTACTGAACAGAAATGTGCAGACACCTGTTAAAATGCATTCTCACCTTATGATGCAATGAGCTACCCTGCTTTCACAGCAGAATCCGTCCTCAATCTAGATGAAGAATGCACATCCCATCCACTCATTTTCACAGCGCTTGGTCTGGTCTACACCACAATATATGGATAAAAAACCCCAAACTTCAGCGGACCTAGCAACTAGTGAAATACGCTTTTGGGTGTGAGTTTCAAGCTCTCATTTTATATAATTCTATAGATATAAGTATCTGCAGTGAATGACAGTATTAGAAACTCCAGTTGGTGACATTACTGCCCCTTTAATAATGTTGTGTAGTTTACAATGACAGTAGAATAGAGAAAGATGAGCTGGGGATCTCTTGGAGTTTTAATTTTGAAAGCCTTTTGTGTCGGAGCCTTCCATCAGATGCTATTGCTGCTTTATTGCAGCAGTACTTTTTTTGTGGTTTGAGTTAGTTCTAATAACAGGAAAGCTATGTGCCTATGTTACCTTCTGAACTCTCATTTACATGCCTGAATGAATGGTGAAGAATACTGTAGGTCCCTCTGTCCTGACTGGAAACCTGGCTTTGTAGTCTGCAGAGATCAAAGTAAGATACAGAATTGAAGGTGTGTTTGATCCAGCACAGCAAGATGGCCATATCCGAGCAAAATATAGGAGCTTTAATAACGAGTTAGGCAAACAGAGCAAATCAGTGTGTTTTAAGTTCCTGGCTTCAGTAGGTTTAGCTAACAGTCCAGTCAAAGTTGTATATGATAGAGTGTTTTTATGGTTGCTATTAGAAAATATTGTTTAAAGCATGAGTGGGAATTTGGCATGAAAATAGTCCTGTTTCTCAGCAGATGGAACTCATTTGCTCTGATAAGTAGACAAACTGTAAAATGCTACTCTGCCTCATAAGCAGATTTGAGGAACACCCACCCCTTTGCCTCTGCAGATAACACAAAGATTATCTTCCGTAGAGAGTCCCAGCCATTAGTAGAGCTCTAGGCTATTGGGCCCTTCTTTCACTTTTTCTTTGAGATCTGTAGACTGGATTTTCATCTGGCGTTAATCAACACAGCTTTTTTATTTATTCAGCAAGGCAAATCTGTTTTATATTAGTGCAACTCTACTGTAGATCATGAAGCTGTAGCAGTTAGATCAGCTACCTTTTCTCCTCGTGTTTTGACTAGTGATTGAAAAATACCTTTCACGGCTGGAGCCCAGTTCATGCTGAATTCTTGTTTCTTTATCCCTCTTGCAATCAAAGTGCAGATGTAAAATGCATCAGATAGACCTGTTACCTAAAAGATTGAAGCTCTCGGGATGTATTACAAACTACACAAATTCTGGGGAGGTCAGAGCAGTATTTTTTGCGTGTTCTCAATTTTAAAGAGTTTCATTACAAAAAAATCTTTTGAGGGCTGTAGAAAATGTGCCATACCTATAACCATTGTGGTATTTTCAGAAGGCCGCTCAAGCTTTCCTTTGGTAGAAATGGTACTGCTTTTGTTCCCCTTTTGTCTTGCAGCACCTTGTGATATGCTCTTGCTGGCCGCCTGTTACACTGCCTTCTGGTGATTTTTACAGTCGTGCGCGTTCACAAATGGCTTGAGTGACTTTTGTAACTTTCTGTGGCAATTCACACCAGACAAAGAGCCAGCCCATTTCTATAATGCTGAGAACGCAGTCTGCTGCAGAAAAGCTAACAGGGAAATTAGACTGTATGACAAATGGCAGCGTGGTTCTCACACATTTTTGAGAGTGCTTGTCATTCGGAGGCAGATGCGGGCAGCAGCAGCAGGAGCTGTCAGCCCGCAGCAGGCTGCTCGGACCGTGAGCCCTGCCCTGCTAGGGGCAGACAGGCATTGCCTGGCATGCAAGGGCCTGCTGGCTGCCACAGTGCCCTTAGCTCACTCTTACACACTGCTGCGAGGCTCTTTTTGCTGTCCTTAAACACCTGCAGCCGCGAAGACTTGACAATAATATTTCCTTTAAAGTGTTGGCTTGATCCCCTATACTTCTGTTATTCAAAACTCTTTGCTGCTTGTAACAGGGTCGTGTCCCTGGATACATTTCAACCACTGTGAATTTTTTTTTTTGTCCCGAAATAGCTTGTGACCATCATAACAAGAGAATTGGCATGCTCATAAAGTGAACACAGGTTCTCTGCTGTGGTCTCTAACCAGATACCTGAGTGCCCCCAAGAGTTTTCTCTCTTTATTCAGTAGGTCAAAATGAGGAATGCTGCTGTATTAATATCATTATATTTGCATTGCTTTTAAGCTTCTTGATTGAAAAGCTCTATCTACTGCATTTTCAGCATTATTTGCCTCATAGCAACTTTGTGAGATAGATCACTGACAATATTTTCCATGGCTAGTAGCTATAAACACCATAGCCTTCCACGTCACTAAAGAAGAAGGGAGATTCGAGACGGATAGGAAGTAGGGTTCTTTGGACCCTGGTAAGGTAAAAGTCTCTGTATGGAGAGGATAATGGTAAGTTACTCTGCAGAAAAGCGGTAGAGAACAGAGAACAGGGATTCTTTTACAAAGCTATGGTGGGCTATAAAAATAAAATTGAGAAGGTGTTGTCAGCAGTTTCTTAATCAGAACTTGCTCAGATTCTTTGTTTGGAACAAAATTAAAATATCTTTATCGCAGCAGAAATAGAATTTGGGGTTCATCTATGATGCTGTTGATACTTAGGCTACTTTATGCAGGTCTAGCTAGCAGTGTAGCCATGACCACAAATTCTGCCTGAGAAGCTGGTTAAATGTTGCATCAGTTAGCACATACAGACTTCAGAGATGGGTGTAGCCAAACCAGCTTTAATCTACCTATGATTTGAAGTCCAGGGAGATACTTAGATGCCCTTTTCTATTCAAAGGACACTGGACTATTTTGAATAATGTAATCCAAACTTTACTGAAGAAGTAAATAAATAATAATAAAAAAAATAATACGCTACACAGTTTCACATCATCTGTTTTCCCCATGACTGCATGTCTTTTGAAAAGTGCAATTATGAGCACAATTTGGGGATGGAGCTTGTCCCACTTCTTTTAGAAATAATTTTCCGTGTTTGTTACCCTCTAATCTGGCATGTATGGAAAAAGGTTGAGTGGATATCTTCACAGAATCACAGAATGTTAAGGGTTGGAAGGGACTCTAGAGATCATCTGGTCCAACCCCCCTGCCAGAGCAGGTCCATCTACAGCAGGTTGCACAGGATGGCGTCCAGTCGGGTTTTGAAAGTCTCCAGAGTCAGAGACTCCACCACCTCTCTGGGCAGCCTGTTCCAGTGCTCTGCCACCCTCAAAGGAAAGAAGTTCCTCCGCATGTTGAGATGGAACTTCCTATATTCGATTTTTATATCCATTGCCCCTTGTCCTGTCACTGGGCACCACTGAAAAAAGGCTGGTCCCCTCCTCCTGGCACCCTCGCTTTAAGTATTGGTAAACATTTATGAGGTCCCCCCTCAGCCTTCTCTTCTCTAGACTAAAAAGACCCAACTCCCTCAGCCTTTCATCTTGCATGAACAAATTCTGTCTCTCTGCTCTGACTGTAGCAGTAAGAAACTACAACACACGAGAATGAAGGGAAGACATTTCCCAGCTCCTCAGCCCAGTTTGTCAATATGCTTTGCCTGGATGACAGTGGATTTCCTGGGACTCTGTAGCTAGCTGAGTGACAACATTTCTGCTGACATCACTGGACTTTGGATTAGGCTCCTACTCTTCCAGCCGCTTAAGACTTTTCTCTTTCTGCTCTGACACAACCACTGTACCCCTAGGACTACCAAGAGTCACTAAGGAGTGTCAGCAGTACTCCTGGACTGACAGACTGTGAAGGCAAAGGCAAACCACAGAAGACTTGTCAAACTGAGGACATACCTTTATAGAGAGTCCAGCTGTACTCTCTTCTCCCCACCGCCCCAATACACATTTCCCACCTTCTGCCTACTCCTTTCCTGTCCTGGAGGGTGTTGCAAGCTGGGAACCAGGAAAAGGATCGATGGAAAGGGATTTTTTTTATTCTCAGAAGTTCATCTTCTACAAGGCAAACAGGTCCTGCTGATTGACTCATGGTTTACCAGAAAGCAGCCCCACTGTAACAAGTCATAGCAAGTGATGAGCTAGCTTGCAAGAGCCTGAAGGAAACTGATGTCTGTCAGGTTACATGAACAGCCTCCAGTTGGCCAAAGAACATCCCGAGAGCAAGCTACAGAAACATACTCCCTTTGTTCGTAAAAGAGCTAGGAAAGGCTGAAATCCTGTTTTAGGAAGGTGAAAAAAACAAGTAAGGCATGTGGACTTTGATATTTCTGATGATTCTTTGGTGCATTCTCTGGAGCAGGAGGAGGAAATCCCACAGGGAAATATGGGAGACGGTTAAAAAGTGGAAGATGAGGTGAAATTGTACAGAACATGCCATGAGAAGAGAACAGAGAAAGCTGCATAGTATGTTGAGAAGGAGAAAAATGCAGAAACTGCTGGCAATGTGAAAGACAAAAATGAGATTTGGAGAGATGCAAAAAGCTTCTTTAGAACTAAAGCCAACAGGAAACTTTTATATTAAAAGGTCTCAGAGGGACACTAACAATCACTAAAAATTGAAGAAACCCCTCAGAGGCTATGTGAGAGAGAGATAGTAAGGTATTCCAGACTTCAACATAGCTAGTGTAAATGTATGCTTAATAAAACTCTGTGAGGTGGTTGGTCAGACTTGCAATCAGCAACGTGAGGGGAAGGTTTGTCTTCTAGACAAAGGTCTAGGGTCAATTAGGCAAAAGTCTTGAAATCCAGATCTGTTTCTGGACTGGAACTTATGTAAACCATTCTGAAGTTTTGCTTGAATAACACCAGAGTAGTTCATCAACTGGATTATGTCAGCTTCCAGGATAACCTCTTAGAAGGAATCAGAAAATGGACTAATTGTACAACATAAAGATCTCTATTCAGATGGGGCAGCGTCTCTTTCTTTTAACAATTTTCATGTGAATGCTTGCAAAGTGTAATTTGTCCTTTTGCCCAATAAGAAGGTCACGCTGAAACTTTTGCCTTCCTTTAGTTGCTCACATCCTGACAACAGTCCTTTGAGTCATTTAATGATTAGCCTGCATGTGGACTTTAAATTAAAAACAGCAGCTACAATTAATGGAGTCCACAGCATCTTCTGCAGGCTGTAAAGACCAGTAGTGGGAAGAGTGGTGGCTTGTCAAGCCTGCTAAATAGAGATGGCCAGTTTCCAGCTCTCCAAAGGAGGAGATGATGGATGAGAGATGGGGAAGGAAACAATCTCACACAAACAAGACTCCCTTAGGAACAGCCAGCGCAAGCTGCCAGTGTGCATGAAATGCTTGGGTAGCACTTTCCTTCATTTGAGAACAGGCCATTTAAACTGCAGGTGAGGTGCTTTCCTTACTTTACACTCTTCTGATGTGGAAGCAGATTTTTCAAGTAATGTATGGGAGACAAGTGGAAGCCCTGTTCAGAATCGGTGGTATTCATGTTCCCATATCAAAAGCAAATCTGCCTGTTACCAGCATTATACAAAACCTCTGGGACAGGGCAAAGCTCAGGTGCCGCTGGGCTTGCTTAGGCAAGGCATCCAGAATATTTTTCTGATTGTCCTCTGCAATACCAGTGCTAGGTAAAATGGTTCTCCTCATACAGAACTACTCGCCTTAAGGGAGACCTGGGAGATAAAAACAAAGGCAGTAAGAACAACCCAGGACCACGTGAAAGCCAGGGCAGGTCAAATGAGAGCCCAGGTCTGCCTGCTGTCTTTCCCAGCTCTGACCACTAAATTCCGCTCTTGCTCCTCTTTTAATCTAACAGGTGGTGAGCAAGGAAGAGCTGGAAAGACATTCCTCAGCTTCAGTTATGCTGCTTTATACTGATTTACCCCTAACACCACTGAAGTCAGCAGAATTAAACCAACGTGAGACCAGGTCATAGCCAGAATAAAAGCAAAGTAAGCTAACCATCTGCTGGTCAAATACAGAAGGGCATGCTCACCTTCATCGAATGAAGGTGCAAATGGAAATAACGATACCTTAATTGGTCAGATACCTGTAAAGGCTTATGAAAAATTGCTCTTGTCACATAAGCTGGAAAAAACCCAGGAGACTTTTCAATCTTTTACAACAGCCTGTGGTCTGTTCTTTTCACTTTTGCTAGCAGATAGCTCCCATATGTGATACATAAGGGGTGATAATACCAAGGTAAAGGTCTTAAGTTTTAAGGATTTTCATCCTTACTAGTGTGTGATGGTGAGTGGAGGCCACCATGTAGCAAGATCCAGGTACATGTTAGGATGGTGGGATTATGGAGTTGAAGCTGTCAGCACAGCAGTTCCACCGTGAGTTTGTTCACGTGTCTTGGGCAAGCAAGTCAGCTGCAGACAGCCAGAGCACTGCGTGGTGATTTGAGAGCTGTTAGCTGGAGCCACCCTGGCGATGAAAGCAAATGAAAGGACCTGCTGCTCCTCCTGCAGAGCACAGAAATTAGATAGGAGCAGGATTACTTCCAGCAGCTGCTGACTATGGCTGCTGTCATAAGGGTAATCATAGCCGATACTCCAGGGTAAAAACAGTCACTAGAGAGATGTATCATGTATAAGAAGTGTAAACCAGCAAAGGTGTTAATGTTTATACAGTCTCAGAAGAGTACCTGCGGCCTTACACACCTAGGTAGCTAGATCAGCGTCCTGTGGAAGTTTTCAGCCCTTTTATGTTTTCCTTCTGAAGAAACTGGTATTGCTTGCTGGGAGAGGTAGGATATAGGACTAGAGGAACTAGTCCTTTGATGCAGTTTGGCGAACTTCCTCATTCTAGAAAAGCCTAAGCATTAGACCCTGAAATTGTTTCAAACTTGGGACACTGTACAAACTACCCAAGTTTTTGGAGCACTTTTGTTTAATGGTGTGACATATGTACATAATATGAACATTTCTGAAAGAGAACGAGGCTACATTATGGCAAGTGATAAAGGCATGTAAGCAACTGAAGCATCCTTCTCACCTGGCGCAGAGGGTGGTGGTTTTCTAGGAACTGAAGGCAGAATCCTGTTGACCATTGCTCTTCTAGGGAGTCTGGGAGCTCGTGGCTCTCAGCTCTAGTGGGAGTACTGGGTAGTTATGAGCTTCTTGTGATTTGCATTGTCACTGAAGTCTCTAGGCCCCAATACGGCAGCTTAAATCAAAAGCATATTTTTCTCCCTTTTATGTCTGTCTTCATGTCTGTGTCTCAGTAGCGAGGATTTGCTTAGGCTCTGCAGAATCAGGCTCTTTAATCCATTGCCCTCATGTTAACTTTTGACGCCATGTCCTGATTGGGCTGCTGCCAGGAGTAGCCTTTTGGTAATCCCAGCTGCAACCATTATTTGTGCCACCCCTTCTCCCTGGGGGCTAATGGAAGGGACAACACGGCACGTAACTGTGCTGTGTGAAGAAACAGATGCTGTTTTGCTCCTGTTCAGGTCCCTTGTGCCTGCTTTGGACTTGATTGTGTTTAAACACAAATACAATAGTTAATAACTTTGTTCCATGCATTGTCCTCTTGATGTGACTCCATGAAGGGACTGGCTGGGTGGGGAGTTAATTCCATCTTTTGCTGAGCTGACGGGTGCAGTTTGTTCTGCCTTCTAAGTGCTGGGTAACTCCCCAGCAGCAGAAACCTCTCACTTAGAAGTAATAACAGTTTAAACCCTGATATGCTGTCACTTCCCTCAGCTCACCCTTAGTTCCCTTGGCGCTGGTGGTAGTGCCTAAGGTGTGCTCTTCCAGCATAGCTGATAGTTGGACTTCAGCTTGTGGAAGATGGTGTAGCCTCTCCTTCTGCATGCAACAATTTTGCTAAATAATGATTAAAGCTCTGCCTGACCTTGTAGTTAATGCAACTACTGCTCCTGCCAGTACCGCCACTACAGATGCGTTCTACCACTTACATTACAGCAGCAGCAAACCTACCCAGGTCACCTATGCTGCCCTCCCCGCTGAGGATCCCCTGCTGGCTAGCACATGGCTCCCAGGAATAGTTTGACTCCATGTGTTGAGTTTCTGCATGTAGGGTGCTGCAAGGTCATGCCCTCCCATAAGGGTTCAGACAGGAGAGCCCCAGCCCCAGCTGTTCTGTGTGGGCAGGAAAATGCTTTCCCAGCCTAACCTGGAGGGAGTGAGGTATCCTTATAACTTGACTCCAGACGTGAGAACTGTGACTGTCATTTTAATTACATGGTGACTAGAAGTTCAAGGGAAACTGTGCCTCTTCACTCTTTGTCTTGCCCTCCACACAAGTTGGCTGCTATGGGTGACATTTCTCAAGGTGCTCAGCACCAATTAGTTCTAAGTAGCTAATCCAGTAACGCTTTTAGGTGAACAACAGGCTCAAGGGGTATGTGGGGGAGAATGTTCTCAGCTGAGGTGTGTTGATGATGGCACTGTTCTTTTTCTCTCCCTCTCTACCCTCAATCCACTCCTAATGAAGACACACAGAGCACTATGTCACTGGCATCCTGGTTCAGGTGGAATGAGCCCCCAAACCGCATTTCCCAGAGGAACCCCACAGAAATGGTGGTTGAGACGCTAATGATGGAGCTGAGCTGGCAGACCAAACAGGCCGAGAAGCAGCAGCGAGAACGGGAGAATGAGTATCGCAAGATCAAGACTGGGGTGGACTACGGCTGGCTGGTCAGCTATCCAAAGCAGAGCTATGATATCAGCCCAGGAGAACGGCTGCAGCTGGAGGATATGTGTACCAAAATACATCCTTCCTACTGTGGGCCTGTCATAATCAGGTACAGTAAAAGATGGGATGATATGGACCTTTGCTTTCCCCCTCTTTATGATATGTGAGGAAAGAACAACAGTTGTTGGGATCAACAGAACAAAAAACTTGGCATTCTGTATCATAAGTCATGGAACGGTGTCTTTGTGGAAGAGGGGAAATAAGATGTTTTAAGTCAGTTTAACATGGTATGATTTCCTCCAAAAAGTTATTAAATCCCTTTTCTCTCTGAGACTGGCTTGAGTACTTTATGCTCCTGAGCAGCCAGAAGAGCTTCATCTTTCCTGATGAACAGCTACCATTTCAGTATTATGATGGTTTTTGCTTCAGTCTTTAGAATTTGAGAATCATTGCGGTTTAAAGGTACCTCTGGAGTTATGTGCTTCAACCTCCTACGCGAAGCAGGGCCAACTTCAAAGTTAGATCAGGTTGCTCAGGGCCGTGTCTTATTCATTGTTGAATATCTCCAAGTGTGGAAAGTGCACAACCTCTGAACCACCTGCGTTGGTGTTTAACCACTCTCACTGGAACCTTCCTTCCCTGATTTAAGCTGTGCAGCATGTCTATTGAGGCACTTGTCCCCGGTGTTCAGACTAGCCAAAGGTGCTATTGTTTTTTTCAGCCTGTGAGCCAGGTACTCCCAGAGAAAGGAGCAATTGCATTCTTCTCTCCCCCCTGCCCTCCCTCCACAGCCTTGACAGGGAGTAGGATGCAGTTGGGGCATGCCATTGGTTTGAACAGCTAGGTGCTGCTTCTGCCTTCTGTAGTTGAAGCGTAGACATAGCCTCTTGGACTTGCTGTTGAGCCTTTCAAGCGCCAGATGTAGGATTGCTGCTTGCCAGTTGAGTAACCTTCTGTGAGAATGCCTTCAGAAGTAGATCGAAGCCTGCTGTAGCATCCAAACTGGAAGGGAGGGAGGTGACTCTTCCTTTGAGAGGGTGACTCTTCTAAGTTAAACCCTCTCACTTAGCACAGCGCAGGTGAGGAGCAGTGACTTGGAAGTCTGCCTTAGCCAAAGCAAAGTTGTGAAACAGGCCTTTATAATCTACATCCACGGTTCCAACAGGCTCTTCAGCTGGGACAAGAAAGACGACAGTCCTGGCAGGCCAGATACAGTGGGGTGTTCAGCACTCTGCAGTCCCTCACTGCTTATGCTGGCACCTGTTTTCCCTTGTACAAATGAATCTACAACTCTTCAACTTCAACCATAAGAGGCCTGAAATAGCTGGTCCTCTGTCTTACAGTGGGGTGGCCAGGAAAGGATGCCAAAGCTACCTCTCTAGCTTCCATCTTGCCTAGGGCTGAACCTTGGAAGCAACCTGGCACAGGGCATTGGCTTTTGCAGATGTTGACATGGTGGCAAAATCAGGGATTTGGGATCATTCAGTGGCCGAGTTTTCTCCAGTGAAAGTTTGCCGGAAACAGCACCTGCCTTGTTATTTGTGTAACTCAGAGCTATGCTGTAAACAAGCCACTACAAACCCCTCAGGGTTCAGAGTTATTTTCACCATCCCCAGGGATGTCTGGCAAATAGGTTATTTCCATGAGAGCAGGCTTCAGTTGCTGGAGTTGGGAGGCCCCAAGGTTCATCGTCTCCTTCAAAACAGAGTATTAAGCTGAGCTGTATGCAACTTTTTTTTTTTTTTTTTAAACTGAGATCATGCAAGATGCGTGATTTCAGTTCAGCTTGTAGTGGTTGTTTACTGTTCAGTATTCAGCATACTGTTGACAGTAGATAAACGTACTCAGCAACACTGGTGAGCTCTATGTGGGCATAACTGAAAAAGGATAAAGCCATCCTCTTAAAAATCCTCTTATAAATTATTATTATAGGCTATTGTAAATTGTGTTACAGTATGATTGAAGAAGTGGCATATTTTTGTTTGTTCCACACTATGCAGTTTGCATGGTTAGCAGAGCCACATTAAAAAAATGAGGGTTGCATAACCTGTGTTGGTTCAATTCTGTGATTGAGAAGGGAATGTCATAGCCACAAAAATGGCGGAATTGGATTTGGTTAAAGGTCTGTTTGATCTGATGTGCAATTTTTATGAGATAGCGGCCAGTAGCATCAGTGTAAGGAAAAGAAAAAAGAACAAAGCAAGTAAATACAACAGTATGGACAATTACAGTATCTTGTATATAGCCTCCAACTTACTGTGCCTTGTACCCTGGGGACTTTTGGAGCCAGAAGTGGTCCTTCTGTCCATAATTGCCCTAAGTGGCTTTTTCTTTCAGTAGTTTATGTTGTTTGGTTTTGCTTTTCTTTTTTGAACTCATATAAACTTTTAGCATTTGTGGCACCCCCTGGCAGAGTACCACATCTGAACTTAGAAAACTGTATTTTGCTTGTCTCAAACTAATATGTATTAGTTTTATTTGGGAATCCCTTCTTCTTGTGTCAGAAATGTGAACAGTTGACCCCCTCCCCTCTTCTACCTTCTAACCGAGAGCGCTGTGGTTCAGAAATCTTCATTGCTGAGATGGAAACAATGAAAAAGAATGGGGCTTGCCATGCTAGGAGCTGAAAATGTACAGAGAAATAAGGAGCATGCAAACTAACTAGAAGACAGACAAAATTGGATAAATGCTCCTCTCAGACAGTGAGATAACATGGTAACTCTTCCAAAATTACACAAAATGAGTGTAACAGGAATTCAACTGAAATCTTCACATTCCCAGTGAAGTACTTTCATAACAAGATCATTGCACTGCCTCTTGAATACCCTGTGACTTTCTAATAGGTAGTAACTTTTAGAAAAAGCTTGCACCAAAAAAAAGTATCTACGAGCTTGCATTTGGAAATTCACATGCAGAGCATGTACCTTACTGAAGCCCTTGGTTCTGTCTGAAATATTAAACTTGATCCCTCCCCTTCCACCTTAGACATTTGAAAAGCTGAAGTCCTTTTTGATGTACTCGATGAGCACATAATACTTAAATAACACAAGTAGAATGCATCTTGCAAGACTGCAGAGTTTGTTTTGTTTGTGTCATGCGAGGTCTACTTCTTTGTGAGATTCTAAGCTCAAAGTCAGAACAAAACATTTTTGTATGAGTCGTCAGAGATGTCACTTTATTCTCCAAAGCTCTAAATGATTATCCAAATTGTCCTCTTCTGTGGCTAGTCACATCTACTGAGAGGCAGAGTTTCTATAAATTTGTTTCTTTAGATGTGGAGGAGGCTGGAAAGGAGCACTTCTTAAATGGGAGGGTTTTTTTCAGATCCAGTTTGCCTGTCTTGTATTTCAGATCAATAGAAACTTTTCTTTGAGTCTCTTGAAATTCTGAAGGATTCAAGTACACTGCAAATACCATCAGATATCTGGAGACTCTGATTCACCTCATACAAATAAAGCTATTGCATTCAGGTGTAACTTAGCTTTAAGTTTCTGGGACGGAGATTTCTGACTATATTTAAAATTAAGTCCTGGAGCCATTTGAAGGAAATGACAGTGATTTTGGTGAGGCCCTTAGTACCTAACTACCACGGTTAAACTGAATGAGTAGACTAGTAGCTTGCTAACACAGAATGCTAGATTTTTGCCATCCTTACTCAGAGCTTTAGCTCTAATCAGAGCTAGTTACGCTGTTTCATTTCTTTCAGTTTCAGCAAAAGTGAAAACAGTGGGTTTCTGTCCTTCTCTGCCCAGAGAGAAACAAATAAAAAGCCCTAATATGGAAATGTAAATCTGCATTTTGGTGATCTGAGATGTTATTAATATCCCAGGCTAAGGACTGTAATTTTTTAAGTATTGTGTATAGCTGAAGTGGACTTCCTAGTATGCTTGAATGTAAGACAAATGAGTAAAATCAGAAATGGATTTATTTACAATTATGAGACTAAGTTTGAGGTGATGTGACATGCGTGTTGCAGTTAGTGTGAATGCCGTAGTCCTTTTGGAGTTAAGTAGCCTTCTCTAGCAAAGCTGTTCATAGCTTTACAGTACAACCAGAATTCCTGCTCAAAATATAGATTCAGGAGTCAGCAGCTAATTATTAGCACTAAGCACCCCACGTTTTCTTCAAATGACTTAATCTACTTAGAGCTCCCAGTTCAGACAGGCCCTCAGGAATACAGTGAACTATAAGCATATTGTTTAAGTCCATGGACTTCAATTGGATTTAACAGGTCTTTAAACTCCAGGCTGTACTTAGGAAACCTACTGAACTAGGGATCTACAGAATAACAGGGAGGTGACAGCGCTTTAAAAAAAGCAGTGCCGGTATGAGCCAAGCGCAGCCAGATTCTTAAAATCTAATGGCCGTATGAGGAAAGAAGGGTCACAATTTAAAGAACAGATTTGTTTGAACTGTTAAAACGCAGCCTGGACTGGGGGACGTGCTCCCCAGGCTTCTGCGCTGGCTCAAGGTGAGTTTTGTTGACAGTCACGTCTAAGACTGCATGACTTGCGTAGTATGTTACAGGTTAGCTACCAGTAGTATCATAACTTGTTTCACAAATAAGACAGATGGGTATACTTTTCTGATGAGTAAGGAAACTCGGTTGAGGGATTTCTAGATATCGTTGTGCACTTGCCTAGTTTGAAACTATTGCATGCAAAAGTGTAATGGCATTCACCTGTGCTAGAAGATAGACAAGCCTCGGGCAATTTTGTGTGCTTAATTCCACTCAGCAGCTTTGTGTGGAGTTCATTTTGCAGGATACAAGCCCATACTCCTTGATTACAGTGATTTTCCTGGTTTTGTATGTTGCCTGCTTTGTGCAGAGAGCAGACTGCTGGATCATCCAGCACGTCAACTGGCTTTCATTGATAGCTGAGGAAGATGGCTCCAATTATGCATAGGTGGCTGCAGCAAACATCATCTATTTTCTGACACAGGCTGGTTTAGCTAGACCTCAGCCCCTGATAACCTGTCAATCTGTTCTGCGGAGAAATATTTGTGGCGTGCACACCTTCTAACATGCATATGGAGGCTGTCCCTTACACGAATGTGCTGGTACTGAAGTTATGTGGGCATTAATAAAGGAGCATAGTTAGTTAGTTCATCCTACTGGGGGATCCCTTTCCCTTCCCCATCTGAATGAGAGTGGCTTTTCTTTGGGTGACCGGCAGACAGGCTTGGATTGCTTTCCCGTTGTTTCCTAGACCTGCTCAAATCCACGTGAAGTAGTTTTTGTGTTGGTTCTGTAAGGTCAGAGGCAAGTCTTAACAGCAGAGTTCACAAAACGATTCTTGCTGCCATAGCTAAGCAGACTGCAAACAGGCAGACAGCTACGAAGGTGGAAAAGTACAATGATTTTAGAAGATGATTTCAGCTAGATTGCTTGGGAGTGTATTAACAACACAGGGCATTAGCATTAGAGCTCTGTGCTCAGGGGGTAAATCTGCCATTGTACCACCCATTTTCCCTTTTGTTCCCAGAGCCAGTCACTAGTCCAGTTGCTGGTCCAGCCTGACACATGCTGCTACCTGCTCTGGAGCCACAATCCAGCAGTATGACACACAACCTCTAGAACTGGAGGCAGTGATGAAGCCTTTGGAGTCCACAATTGCCAGTACAAAGGAAGAGGATGTACTGATAGATATATATAATATGCCAGCATGTCTCTTTAAAATACACATGGAGATAAAATAACAGAATGACTCAATTCAGTTCACCTTTGCAATAAAAGCCCTTTGAAGGTTCTTTCCCTGGTATAATAATAATAATGTTGCAAAGACTTGGGGTTTGATGGACTTATCTGTCTATGCTTCTGACTGGGATAAAGGTAAAGGTGTATTTATTGCGAAAACCATTATTTTTGGCTTTTTGGTAACGCAACTGCAGTGCCTCCTCAGGGAGAATGGATGTCTGCAATGTACAGCAAATCTGTTACTGCTGTTCTGTGCTAAACCTCAGCAAGACCTAGTCTCTTGCTCTTACAGACTCTGCACAATTCAGTTTAGCATCATTGTGTAAGTATTTATGACCAGTGTGAACTACAGTGCCTCAGAGGCTTTTTGCACCCATACATTCAAAGTTTAGAGGTTTTTTGGTGGGGAGTGATAGGAGGAAGGGGATTAGGAATTCATCCAAAGCAACTGAAATGGTTAAGGAACGTCTTGGTGACTTTGGTAGGTTTTGTGTCCAACTCCTCTACCTTGACCCTGAAAAGGACTGGTGCCAATACTGAGTTCCCGCAGCACGCAGTACTGGTGTTGCCACAGCTGTACAGGTAGCTGCCAATACTTGCTGGGAGAGAAGCACATCTGGGATAGAGCATGATGTTAAAATGTTTGTCCAATACCAGGCCTCCACAGTAAGAGTCAAAAGGCATAAATGTACAAAGAGTCTTTTGGTTTTATCTCTGGTTTTCTTTCTGTCCTTATTATCTTGGGTACCCTTTGGTACACCATTAAGCAGTTCAGTTCCATAGTGCACTAAACTTGTTGTTACGTTCCTAGGGCTTATCAAAAAAACAAGAGACAGGATCTTATTCTATCAGCTTCTGCTGTATTAGGCTTATTTAAATGCAATCCTACTGTTTTCCATCCTTGTTCAGTTCTGTTGCAGAAAAATACCAAAACGCTTACAGACCTTATACACTTTAGCTTCCATTAAGTATAAATACCTGGATTTTGCTGAAGTACCAGTTCAGCCGTGTGTCTGCTTGTAGATATAATTTATATGTTAAGAACTGAATATTTATTAGAAGAGTAGCCACATTACTATCTGTCATAAACGCATACTATTATGGAAAAACTAGAATCTCTATGTGACCAGTGTGTGAGCCTTGAGAGTGGATCACACTCTCCAGGCTGGAGACCAAATGTTATGTTCTCTTTTTGGCCCAGCTGGTGACCCATTCAGTGACTTCAAGAAAACTCTCCTGCTCTGCATCTCGTCTTCCTCATCGGCAAATTAAACAGTGGTAATTCTTCACTTCCCTGGTGTTAAGCTAGCTTAATATACGTCAAAAAAACCGTTTTGAGCTCTCTGCTGGGAAGGCACTGGAGTAGTTCACAGTTGTCTAATTAGCTACAGCATTGTGCTGCCAATCAAGGTGTTATCAGCTGAGCCAGTCCATTATCTTACAGAAAGCCACAGAAAGGTCAAGTAGCACTTCACTGAAATTTAAATATTGAGAGGCTATCAGATATATAACAAAGGACCTGTTTTACAGGATTTTTGTTTGTCTAGTAGCCATTGGGTAATGCTACAGGGGATTAGAACTGGAAATGGGGGAAGCCTAGTGAGACTTTCCTTGGTTTATCCTCATTTTCTGGAAAGCAGTAGTTCAGGGACTACTTGAGCAAGGATTTGCATTTTTACAATCACGTTTAATCAGCAGCGATGGGGGCATTTTCCACAAACTTGTCTAATCATTTTGTTTCGTAAGCTATTGATAGCACTGAATTCTGATTTAATAGGTGTTGTGTGAAAAGAGCACTTCCTTCGGTTTCAAACTTGCCACCTTCTAGCCTTGTTTGCTGCTCCCTGTTATTTCTTGTGCTTATGAGAAATGGTGATTCATTGCTTCCTTACATTCTCTGGCTTACTTGTGATTTTAGAGACCTTGAGCATATCTTCATGGTCCCTCCCTGTTGTTGTTCCCTTCAGTCCAGGGAGTCTCATTTTGCAGGAGAGTGCAAGTTCCAAGCCTAGCACAGTGACTTGGCAGCAATCCCTAATCAGATGTTTTTAATCAAAGCTGTGCCTTGACTGTGCTTTCAGATTCCGGCAGCTCATTGCTGAATATGAACCAGAAGTGCAGGAAGTATCCCGGCTTTTCCGCTCTGTCCTGCAGGAAGCTGCCGAAAAGATCAAAGAGGAGGAAGAGGCCAAGAAGCTTGCCAGGCAATGGAACACAAAGAACAAAACCAGCCTCTCCTTAACAACGTTTAAATCTCGGTCCAGGATTTCCCCGTTCATCAGTGACATCAAGACCATCTCTGAGGATGTGGAACGGGGCACCCAGCCCACCAGGAGGGTTTGGAGCATGCCAGAATTTCGGAATGCCAAGGATTACTGACTCTATACTGAACAAGGTTTTTAAACAGTGATCTTTCAAAATCCCAGTTAACCCTTTTTTAGCTCTACTGTTTCTTCTTTGTTCCAGCTCTCTCTTCCTGCCTGTCTCTCTCAGAAGCTGTGTCCATAGTAACTGCTGCTGATGCCCGTGGTGTGTGACACAATTTATTACCAAACATGCTAGCCTTTCCTTTAATTTAGTAGCTATTCAGTAACCTTAAGGGCAAGGCTCACTTACTATCTCCTTTTTATTACTGCTTTCTTGTGTAAAATGAATTAGTTTAGTGATGTCTGTCTTTTCCTTTCCTCCCCCCAGCCTGGATGTATTTTTCTGTAACAGCTTTTGGCCCAAGCTAGTGAGAGTTGCTGGCTGGACCAATCTTGCTGAAAGCAAGACAGCCATTTACATGAGTAAGGCTTGCAGGATCAGGCCTGTGAGTTAAAGCTAGTATCTGATTTGGAACTGAACTTCCTTTTCCAACTAATAACCTTCCTCAGCGCTGCAGGAAGCTTCACAGGTAACCTCAGCATTGCTCTTCATCAGCTTTTTGCTGACAATCCACAATCCAGCCTGAGTAGAAACAGACCCAAGCTTTTTGAGGTGAAAGACCAATATTATTCCACAGCAACCAGTTAATGCGTGCTCAGGTTTCTTGGGTATTTTCTCTTTTGTGCAGGCAGAACCCCCTGAACCTTGCACCTGCAGAGCAGATAGAAATTGAACAACCTGTTGTATAGATATACAGGTGATACACCAGTGCTGTGTCAAATGCTGTTCTTGGTCCTCAGTGTGCTGCGCTGCTGAGGTAAGTGCTCCACCCCGCATTCCAGTAATAAGTCAGCGGGCTCAAATGAATGTTTATGGCTAAGCCTGAAAGAGTACTGAAATATAGTATCAATACAGAGAGAAGGGTGAAGTGAATCAGCATTCAGGGCTCTTTGTACAGCTGCAATAGCTGAGATCATTTTAACAAGCTGCTGCTTTGAGTGACTGAAGGGCTCTAGTAGATTAAGTTTTGTTCCCTCAGTCTTCTCTCATGAGTGCTCAGAAGAGAGCTTTCCACTACCTATCACAGGCCACGGGCCAGTGAGTTGACGCTATTACAAAAGAATCTTTAATGCAAACTGAGTAGCTTGTAGGCCAGCATGGCTCTGCTGAGACCTTGAAGAAGCAGGAAAATGCCACTGAGGAAAAGCTACTGGGGCCGTAACTCAGCATCAGGGAACAGCTGTCACCAGCAAAGGAAACAGCATGGCATGCTGTGAAAAGAAGAGGGCTAAGATACTTTGTGGTGACCAACAGGAGATGGGCAAGGAAGAGAGGGATTTCCCAGTATGACTGGCTTTTCGGGAGTCATCCCCGTGGGGTATAGCCTCCTGGAGGACGCTGTAGCTTTGTTGTTCTTTTGCCCGTTTCTGACTCTTTTCCCTGGGGACCTTTGCAGCAGCATGTGGGTACTACAGCCAAGATAAAACCCTTTGAAGCTGTGCCAACTCTGGGAAGAATTCCAGCACATGAAATCTACCCTAGAGTAGAAACGTGCAGTTTCTTCCAGAGATGGGGGAGGGCAGCATAAAACAAAGATCACGATCAAACCCTCAGGAGCTCTCTAAGACTGTGGGATTCTGGCTCTTCCTCTCTCCCCTCTGGGCTAGCTAAGATTGAGCACAAGGCTTTCTTACTAGCACCAGGCTGTAGTTTCTAGTCCCTTGGTAAAACTCTACTGCCAGCAACCCTCCTAGGAACAGAAAGCAGAAGCTCACTTAATGAAAAACTCAGGGCTTCCAACTACAGCATCCAGTTTGGGATGGGCTATTTCAACTCTAGGTCATTGAGGGAGAGTTTAAAGCCTTCCGACAATCAGCTTGGTGTTTTTCAACTGTATGTCCTTGTGAAGTAATGTGATTGTGTATATGAAGTAAAAACAAAGGCTTGACATACTTAGCATAGCTTTAGCTGTCCAGAAGATGTGGGATCTCTAGCAAAGGATCACCACAATTTGCAGAAAAATTCTTGTTTAGAAAAAAGTTAACTGTCTTTTTTTAATATATTTGCAAGCCACTGTATGGTACTGAATGCTGAGATGAGTTAATGAATTTCATGCTACAGCTCTGTAGTAATTTTATTTGCACTCACGTTCTGACACCTTCAGTATTGACTGTATTGATGCAATATTTGATGGACAAATGATGGGAGAGACAGGACATTCTGACACACTGACATAAAGCTCTGTTACAGTAGGGTGTCTGTAATGTGCTCACGCTTTCTTAAGGAGATTCAGGAGTAACTAACTTCGCTACCCCAATGTACAAAGCCAAGGAAATCACCTGAAGGGTGTTCACACTATCACAGCACCCTGTGATCATACTGTGTCCTTCATCAACAACCTCCAGCTAGCAGATACCACTCTCATTTAACAGCCAGGAAAGGGAGACAAATCTGACCTTTGGTCAAAGCCATTTATGTTATGGAGGCCAGGCTGTGGCAGTGCCTGTGACAGCTGTTGTGCCTCAGCTTACCTATAATTTCTATTTTCACAATAAAATGCCATCCAAACTTTTAAACAGTATCATTCTCCCCGCACCTCTTCTGCAAGTTACACTCAGTTCACAGTAGCATCTAATGATAAAGGGGTATTCAGATACCAAGCTAATGAGGCTTCTATTCTTACTACACACTGTTACTCTTCAAGGTATAGAAGTAGTATTGTGTTTGCCTGTAGCCAGCTGCTTGGAGAGTGACTGTGACCTTCTGCATTGTATGTGTACCAGTAGGTACTGAAGCAGATCTGGGGAGATGGTTAGGATGCACGACTGCTGCACTGTGCTTGTGGTGCTCATTTTTCTTAGGAATGCTGTAGGTTGAACCATAAGTGATCCTTTGGTCACAGCATGCAACAACAACTACCCACCCACGTTTGCCTTGTCCTAATTCTGCATTTTATGTGGCTAAATTAGCCTTTGAGTTAAAATCAGGAGCATGCAACTCCTGACTGTCACCACCTACTGTGCTATGGTCCACGGCATTGGCCAGGCACAGTGGGCAAACTAGATTGCTTTTGGATGAAGTTAACCCAAATGATCCATTGCAGCTGGCTCACAGGCCATAAAGATGGACTGATGCTGCTCTGAAGTACACCCTCATGAAACTTGTATAGTGAGAACATCAGGTCCTCACTGACACCTCTCCAGCTCTGCTAGTGTAGAAAAACATTTCTACACAGCCCTGCTGAGACTCTTTGATCTGTTCTCAGCGCCTCCCAAGAGCTAGTCCAGTCTCTTAATTCTTTAAGAATAATAAAAAGTGAAATAGCAGCACAACATCATAAACAAACAAGTGAATAAGAATCACTCTAAATCCTCAATCGTTCTCTCAAAACTGAGCCAGGGTTTTGGTATCAGCCCAGAGCATCACTGTTGCCCCATTGCTCCTAGTGTTATGCAGTCCAAAGGACACTGTTACACCCAGGAAAAAGCAGTCCTAGACTTACTGTACATTCTAACAAGTAATGGCAACGCCTCTCTAACAGCTCAGCTGCACTGCTCAGCTTCGAGGGGCTGACGCTCCTCAGAGTTGCTACTCACCTACGGGAGACTGTGCAGCCCTGCTTCTGGGACTTCTACAGGCGAACCTGGCCCACAGGCTGTGGCAGCCAGCAAAGGTGTGCAGCAGGTGAGGTTCCTCACCCATATCAGCATATAGTTCAGACAGCTATCACGCCGTGGGGAATTAAGAGTAAGCTTCGCAGGAAATACCTGTCTGCTGAGATTGCACTGTTCATACATTTCATCACAGAACCTCAGAAAATTAAAGCAAAGCTGTGAAATACGGAACAATTTTTTTTGTACTTGTTGTCTTTAATTAAAGATCTCCTGAAATATAATCTGTCCACATCTAGCCAGGCACAACAGCTGTTCTACTGCCCTACTGTGCACTGTGTATGTATCAAAGAAGGAAGGCAAGAATGGTAAAGGCACTTAATCTAAACAAAAAAGCCCATCCTCTCTCTACAGGCTACAAATGCAGCTGCCTACCTTCTATCTTGCTACCTCTACAAACAGATCTCAAGATTTAAGGTGTTAAATAACCAGGATTAAACAACTGCAAAGGTCTGAAATTCTCTGAAGCTAAGTGGTTTACAGATGGAACCTTGAATTGAAGTCTTCATCAAAATGCTTCCAAGCATATCTTACATTGAAATGAGAAGATATAAGCAATAAAATGGATGTTTTGTCTCCTGATACTTTTCAGTCACTTCTATCGATTCTGTACCTGATCCTGGCTACTACAACACCTTAATATTAGTAGATGGCCCCAGATGGCTCAGGAATCCCTGTGCTAAGCATCATATATGGAAAGCATGGATATGTTAAACAAAAGGAAGTAATTTTTTTTCACCACACAAAGTATTACTGAAGTATGGATTGTCTTGCTCAGCACGTTCTGGAGATCAGAGAGATGAGTGGTTCCAAAAGGGGACTACACAAGTTCAGAGGGTTAGTAAACCTCAGCGGTCAGGATGCAGCCTACAGCACAGGGATAAAGCCACTCCTTGCCAGAAGCTGTGGACAAGCAAATCTTCTTGTGTTGTTGCTTACCCTACTTCCCCAAAACATTGCTATAGTGTTCCTCCTGGGAGAGGCCTACAGACAGCTAGGCCTTGACTGGATGGTCATTCTGATATACCTGTGCTCTGCTACACCTCCCTGATAAAGGACACAGCACTGTAGTTTACCCCAAAAGCCTTACAAGAAGCACTGGACTGCATGAGTCTAAGCCTTTTCAGTTGTGCGCTGCAGTAGAGGCAGGGCTATTAAACCTTGCTCAGTTCTGCCCACCTGTGCCAGGCAGAGACATCATAATCTCCGTGCCTGCCCTTCCCTGGTACTGCTGTCTGTGCTGTGGGCTGTCAGCACAAGGGACCTCTTGTTCCCTTTGTATGATCAGACAAGGCACATTTCAGGCTGACTGACTTCAGAAAGATACTGCGCTGGTCCCGAGAGTTAGGTCTCGGGCCAGGTCTCCCAATGACTGCCGTGCCTTTTCTGTGCAGTTGCTTCACAAAGGTATTCTCAAACTAAAGAAAAATATTTGCAGGTTGAGATCTTAATAAATGTGACAAAGATGAGGAAAAGGGCTACAAGTTGCACAGTGAATTATGTGGTGATTTATCGTCATCTGTGTATGCTGTACACTTCATAAAATTATAAATTCCTAGGGTCTTGGCTAGATAACCAGATTATAGCATCTGGCCTCTACATTTTCATCACAATTCCATTTTGCCTGTTCCAAATAAATCTAACCTGATGCAGTAGAAGTATGGGAAAGAGCATGTGTGTCTTCTACATAAGAACATCTACTCTTGAATTATAATTACTGTTACACCCATTTAGTGATTATAATGCCATATTCTCAGAGGCCTCTATGAGGTCCCAGTCCATGTATAGTACCTTTTCCAACATTATTCTCTGCTGTGCCAGGTTGCCTAAAGCAACAGATTTCACCTGATTTATTCTGAAGCCTATTTTAATAACCAGATGTGGTACGAAGCAGTGACAGTGAAATACTCCTCAGGTACGGGTTTGGGGTTTTTTTTTTTCCTATATTCTGGCACTGGAGATTATTTCAGAGATGGAGAAGGGCAGGGTGCAGTTTCTGAAGAACTCAGCAGCCCCAAGCAGGGACGGTGCAAGAACACCTGGTATTCCCAGGTCCCTACTAGCTCTCAGCAACTTGCTCCTGATGCATTCAGCTACTTAGAAGTTCAAGGCTTCGTTCTGCCTTCAGCACCCAAGAAGCAGCAAGAGAGACTATTGTCTGTCCACAGCACAGCCAAGAGCAAGAAATGAACAAAGACTAGATTAAATTCATAGGACAGCAGTAACAAATGTTCCCCATAAACACTACATAATTAGGTCTTTGCAGGTTAATTATAGGGTTTCAGAATCAGAAAGTGCAAAGCCAATGTCCAAAGGTAAAAAAACCCAAACATTTTCATGACAGCCCAGCTGATCAGCAATGCCACCTGCTGGCAGATTTCTCAGCATCGATTAACCAGGAAACGGCAACTTTCTAACCAGGCCTCTCCTGACAAATAGATTCCTCACTGTTGCGCTACCTTTCTCTCACACCACTGTCAGCCAGAGAACAGCTTATTAATTGGAGAGCAAAATGAACACCACTGTTGTTAGCTGTAGTGTTTAGCACTTATTGGAAGACAGCACCAGTGGCCAGCATGCTGGTATCAGAACAGTTGTCACCTTAAAACATTGTCTCTGCAATCAACATACACTCATCAGACTGGATGTGAATGATGTTCTTCACACTGCTTGAACAGGCTCAAAACATGCTTCCTTAGAGCCCTCAGCACCACGTCCTGCTCTCCCCTTAGAAACACCAGATGTTTCATACTCCTCATGAATCACAATTTAAGATTGAAATTGAACAGGCTGGAAAAAAAATACCCCCTGTCAACAGCCAAATAAGTCGTGATCTCTGCACTGGACAGTAATCTTGATGATTCATTTTGTCCAGAGATGGAAATAGAAGGCTGGGTGTTTGCCAATAATTTTAAAAAGCAGCTCCTCAAAAGCTTATCACCCTACAGCTTCAAATATAACTAAGTAGGAGACTGGAGAATATTCAGGTGTACCCAGGATCTTGTATCCTTCAGAAGGATCCACTATCGCTTAAAATCCAGCCGGTTCATGGAGAGCCCAAACAAGAGTGGAGCTCCCAACGTTGAGAGTTGAGCAGGAAGTTTGGAAACGTGTTTCTAAACATGCACAACAAAGTCCAGGAGGAGTATGTCTAACACGTACAACAAAGCATATCAGAGCTCCATCCAGTGGTCAAGGCCTCCACCCGCACCTCACCAGGGCAGGTTCATCAGGCGACCCCAGGGCAAGTTACTTCAGCCTCTCTGACCCCTGCTTCTCCCCTGCATAGAGAGCTCACTCCGTTTTCCCTGCTGCCGCCGACGACTGGGAAGCTCCTCTATTCCTGCAGCGTGAAACATCCAGGTACAGCAGAACAGCACAATTTGCCTAAGTTTTAAACTCAATATTGAACAAGTACCAAAACTGCAAGCCCTGCTCAGCACTGCAGGATGATACATCCAAGTTCAACGGAGGCAAGTACTTCCAAGATAAAATGGTATTTAATAAGTATTTTCTCATTTTGATCTCTTGTAGATTTTTGCACGGGCAAAGCAGTCAAGTTCAGGCAAATCATAAAGGAAACAAGAATAACAAAGAATTGCATTGCCCCTGAGAACTGGCTGAATCACTTAAATTACTTGCATCAACCACTCTTTCATGTTTGGGTTTTTGCCTGTTTTCCCTGCATAAGAAAAGAAACTTAAGTAACTGTGTTCCATCCCCTTCCAGTAACTTTTGAGGCTACTACCAGTTTTATCAATTGTGGAGATACCTACAAATACCTCCTTTGTTTCCTGCTTCCTGATAATTACTCATTAGATCCAGGAGGTCCAAATGAACACCCTCCACCATGGGACGGATGAAAACCACACAGCCATTTTACATCTATGCCTGCCTAACTACAGCACACAAGTAGAAGTCAGGACTAGTATAGTAGCAAGGGCTTAAAGAACAACAGGCGCAAATCCCAAAGGACCAAGGCTTGTCAATTCTGCTGCTTGCAGCACAACATCTTGGAAATGGGATAGAATACTTAGAAAGTATGGTGCCAAGGAGGATGCGCATGACGGCAGCAGCTCAGAGAATATATCCTGCCCCTCCTTCTCACCCCAGTGACTTCTGTTTCTGGAATTTCTGTTGTTGAAAAAATTGAGAGCTGCACGATCCCCAGAATGGAAGATGGTACACAGACACAGAAAATGGGTGTGATAGAGAAGACCATCACACACACACAAAACCCAGCATTTTAGCAAGAATCTCAACTTGTCCAGCCAGGTAAGCTTCTGCAGCCCCTTCCTTATCACCTGACCTCTGCCCCACTCCATGACTTCTGACAGCAGCAGTCTCCCTCCATCCCTACCTCATGCCTTTTCTATTGTTCTTTTGTCACAGCCTTCATCTGCCCCCACGATACATACTTTTTTAAGACCTAGTAACAAAGCTCTCGATCAGCCATTTGCATATCAGGTCGACATCCCACGCTGCTTTGCGATTCCCTCATGCAAATTTCTCCATCTGTATTTCACCACATTCCTCTGTATCTCTTACCTTACTGTCATAACTTTCACATCTGGTTCAGCTGCCACAACAGTAATCTGAAGCAGTAGTAAGAAGCTATGTTTTAGTGAAAAGGTCAACAAAATTAATTTCTCTCCTGAGCCAGCAAGGCATGGACAATTATTCTGGCTGTATGGGCCCGTGCTCATCAGGGAGCCTGGAATCTTTTGGCCAGCTCCAAACAGCAGTCTCAAAGATACTCAGTCCCAAGAAGATGCACATGACCTCAATGCTTGTGGGGAAAGATGGAGGAGGGAAGGATGCAACACAAACTCAAACCTCTTTAGAAACCTGAGAATCTACATGGAGATGGGTAGGAAAGTAAAGGAGGCTTATAAAAGCAGCAACTGCTGGGAAGTTTCAGACAGCACTTATAACTAACTGGGCAGGAGACAATTAAACTTAATCACTGCCACAGAACTTAAGCAGCTTGGCTTTCTAAAAGAAATGATAGCTTAGAAGTACATGCTGGCATAGAAATACTTTAAAGTGTCACCAAAGCACATCCAGCATGTCAAAACTGAACAGGAAAAATTCCTCTGTCCTGAAACAGCCAAAAGAGTTTTGGTTTGTTGGTTTTTGTTTGGGGGTTGTTTTTTTTTTTTTTAAGAAAAAGTGGTCTGACTCATTTTTTGTACAGTCAGAGTTGGCAACTACCAAAACCCTAAAAGAGGAACAAACCACATCATATTAATAAAGCTCCTTTGCCTTTTCCATACTAGTGTGGAACAGTGAAGAAGTTTTTATGATCTTGACTAAGGCAGCAAAAAGCATTTTATTTCTATTAAGTCTGAACCTTCCAACCAATGCAGTTCTCTAGAAGTGAGATCTCTGGCTTTCCTGTTCCTATTTGCTTTCTATCTTCCAAATTTCTACTTTTTTTTTTTCCCCTCCTAAAGTTTCAGGAAATTATAGTATCTTTACATAAAGTATAACCTAGTGAATGGCAAGGATGTTAGTGTCTTCTACGAGTGTGTCTGGGATTAACCTTCTTAAGGGAAGTCCAGAAATAAAAGCTGCTTATCTGGACAAGATGCTTTGGCATCTCTAGCTACAAGATACCAAAGTAGCACAAATCAAAGCACAATCACCATGAAACAAAAGAGGAGACGTTTGTTTGTTTTTTCCCCTACTGACATTTCAGAACAGTGCTTCCAAAAAAAGCTTCCATCACCAGGTTAAAACTCAAGGAAACTCCAGTTCTTACCTATGTGTTTTCATGTTTTATGTTCATGAAGGTGTAAGGATTTGCTCTTCTGGATCAAGGCTTTAGTCTCTAAAGAGTTAAATCTCTGCAACAATTGCAAAATGTTTCACAAAAAACCCCACCAACTTAGGGAAAAGACAAGATTCTAGCATCTTCAGAAGGTTTCACACACCAAAATAGTTTTTAAATTATCCCTTAAGCAACGGTACAAATCTTCAGATTTACTTAGAACACCATGGCAGACACAGACACAAAGAGTTTTCTGTTTGTTTGCTCTTTAATGAACTCCCCAAGCTCTGACCGCTGTACACCTGATATTCTTGTCAAAGTCAACTACCCTTGACTCCTTTTTTCAGGCATTCCTAAATTGTGGTTCCCAAGCAGCACTTGCTACATGAGGGATTCAAGTGGAATTCCCACATCAGGGTTATGTACACAGGGGCCTGCTGGGTAGTCAGAAGTCAAAGCTCTGGAAGGAAGCAAGCAAGCACTGAGCAAACTACCACTGCTAACACACACACACGCTCCAGTTATGCTGGGGTCAGCTGTATATCCAGACCTGTCTCATCTCACAGTGAACTGTCAACACAGCTGGAGGGCCACCGTCACCGCCTGCCTCGGCATCACTGCTATAGCTCTTTCTCTTCCCATCAGACTAAGATACGTGGTATGTGCCCTGTGGCACTTCACACAGAGGAAGATTTGATAAACGGCTCACGGGATCAGAAAGGCAGTCCAGAACTTCAGAGTTTTTAGGTCTAGGAACAGCAACTCCCGATGTGGGGGGTAAACTATCTATTGTGAGCTGCCTTTCAACAGCTGATGCAGATAAACAAAACCAGAGATGTTTCCTGCTTCTATTTTGTGATAAAAATCATTCAGCTACCAGTATTGCTCTAGAGTATTTTACTGTCACACCTTCTAGCGAGAGAGAGTAATAAGCTTTCCAGAGAAAGATCGTATCTCAAACTCTGAAAGAATATATTAATGAATGAACTGTCAAAAAGTCATTTATGTAAAAGTATGTTCTATTTACAAAGGTCAACTTGCTCTTCAGGACAAGTAAAACCACTACTGGAAAAAATATTCATATAGAAACACCTCATCTCTCAAGTAGACATTTACAAATACTCTGCTTTGTTTAAACTACTAGAAACATTAAGACATTTGAAATTAAGAGTGCGTTCTGCATGCAGTTAGGATAGAAATTACATTATTGTACTTCAGTGTGTCAGGTTCTTATCATTGTCAGCGACACACTCTTGGGCTCTTCTAAAACACCACAGCCTGGCTATTACCTTAGGATCTCAAAAGGAGGACATGGATCTTCATTAACAAGTTATCGGTTACTCTTCATTTTGTCATTAAAAAAGGACATCCTGATTGTCTTCACAGCAGGAGAGTCTGGTCTTGTCAAACTTGGCGTCCTTTTCCCTGAGTTTCCCATTAGTGTTTTGCTAGGCATGATGATCGTTGTCTCGGTATATTTACAAGTCCTTGGTTAGCACTCTTCCCATTACAAAGCAGAGTTCAGGAATTCAAGGAGTTCCGCACGGTTACGGTCTCTCTGTAGAGCAGAAAAGCAGAGGCAGTGGTATAACAGACCTGTACGCAGTGGACGAAAGCTGCATAACCCTGCTTTCTGTGGGGCTTTCACATCTCAGCACGCTGCACAACCAACGCTACCACATTCAGACAGTGGGATATGACTAGCTGCCAGTTAGGAACGAGTGCCTGGAGGAAGTGCAAGGCAATGGGTACTCTGGAGAGATGCTACAGGAGACAAGCTGTCACTGTCACTACTTCATGATACATTTTTTAAGTGGCTACTGGGTTGTCTTCATGCAGCTCAAAGTCTGCTCAGGAGGGGACTCACAAGCAGAAGGGATGCAATTCTCTGGTGTCTGAGGCACTTGTCCACACAGCAAGTCTTATGGTCTGGAAAGCGTAATTTTTTTTTTTCCTACGCATAAGCACCAGCTTGCAGCATAATAGAAAGGGAACCATGAACTTAGGTTCTTTCTTTACATAAGACGCAGCTTAAACAGTCAAAACACTTGTTTCCAGTGTTTTTAAAATCAGAATTTATAAAACAATCATTGAATCTTAAAATATTGTGAAGAATGGATACTGTTCAATTGGGCACATTCATGATCACGGGCACCAATCAAAAAAGGACCAACATCAAATATTTGACCTCAAATACCGCAACACGCAGGTTACTGGGATAAGGCTAGAAGCATTCAACATAATTTAACGCAAACTTCAGTGCCAGAGAAAGAAGATAATGCATTTTTGATGAAATTTAAATTGGAATGCTCAGTTCTGCTTTGGTAACCATAGCATAAACTGTTACGGCTGAATCAGAATCCACCAAACTGGATACCTCAGCAAAGTTACACATACTGACTAGTACCAGAAGCCCTGTGCAGATCACGCTAAGGTGTGGAAACTGCTGGAAAGAGTGAACATATTATTTAAGTGCCAAGTCCAAACACCCATAGCAATAGCTCAAAACACTGTTCATGATATCGGTTTCCCTGGGTACCTGAACAAAAACATTTGACTGCTTTGAAAGAATGCATGAGCACGTGGTCCTAACACTACCATCACCTTTTTTTAAATCCTCTCTAAATAATGACTAGTCTCACACAAAAGACTGGAAGAAGAAGAGGACAATTAAAAACACTGCAAATTAAATCAACAGAGAAAGCTACAAATAAAAAAAAAAGCTAAAGAAAGCTAAACATAACCGACTGAAATTCTAAGAACCTGCACAAGCATCCTTTGGATTATCTACTCATGCCCAAGTATTCCAAGCCCACTCATAAAATAAAATCTGCCAAAAGAATGAATTAAAATTTCTCAAATGGCATCATAGCCACGTTAAAAACCTACAATTAATTTACAACTCCTAACTCTAAGATCATAGAATCATAGAATGGTTAGAGTTGGAAGGGACCTTAAAGATCATCAAGTTCCAACCCCCCTGCCATGGGCAGGGACACCTCTCACTAGAGCAGGTTGCTCAAAGCCCCATCCAGCCTGGCCTTAAACACTTCCAGGGATGGGGCCTCCACAACTTCCCTGGGTAACCTGTTCCAGTGCCTCACCACCCTCACAGTAAAGAACTTCTTCCTAATATCTAATCTAAATCTCCCCTCTTCCAATTTAAAACCATTACCCCTTGTCCTACCACTAGACAAAGAGTCCCTCTCCAGCTCTCCTGTAGGCTCCCTTCACATACTGAAAGGCTGCTATCAGGTCTCCCCGGAGCCTTCTCTTCTCCAGGCTGAACAGCCCCAGCTCTCTCAGCCTGTCCTCACAGGAGAGGTGCTCCATCCCTCTAATCATCTTAGTGGCCCTTTGCTGGACCTGTTCCAACAGTTCCATGTCCTTTCTATGTTGAGGACTCCAGAGCTGGACACAGTACTCCAGGTGGGGTCTCACAAGCGCAGAGTAGAGGGGGAGAATCACCTCCCGTGCCCTGCTGGCCACGCTTCTTTTGATGCAACCCAGGATACGGTTGGCTTTCTGGGCTGCCAGCGCGCACTGCCGGCTCATGTTGAGCTTCTCATCCATGAGCACTCCCAAGTCCTTCTCCTCAGGGCTGCTCTCCAGCCATTCTCTGCCCAGCCTGTATTTATGCCTGGGATTGCCACGTCCCAGGTGTAGGACTCTGCACTTGGCTTGGTTGAACTTCATGCCATTTGCATTAGCCCACCTCTCAAGCCTGTCCAGGTCCCTCTGGATGGCATCCCTTCCCTCCAGTGTGTCAACCGCGCCACCGAGCTTGGTGTCATCGGCAAACTTGCTGAGGGTGCACTCGATCCCACTGTCCATGTCTCCAACAAAGATGTTAAATAGCACTGGTCCCAGTACTGACCCTTGCGGGACACCACTCGTCACTGGCCGCCACGTGGACATTGACCCACTAACCACAACCCTTTGAGTGCGGCCATCCAGCCAGTTCCTTATCCACCGAGTGGTCCATTCATCGAACCCGTGACTCTCCAATTTGGAGACTAGGATGTCATGCGGGACAGTGTCAAATGCTTTGCTTAAGTCCAGGTAGATGACGTCCGTTGCTCTGCCTTTGTCCACCAAGTTCGTGGCAGTATCGTAGAAGGCCATCAAGTTTGTCAGGCAGGATTTGCCCTTGGTGAAGCCATGTTGGCTGTCTCCAATCACCTCCTTATTTTCCATGTGCCTTAGCAGAGATTCCAGGAGGATCTGCTCCATGATCTTGCCAGGCACAGAGGTGAGAAAAGATCTACTCTTCTACAAAAGACTACTATTAGAAAAATATTAAAAGATACAGTATTTTCCCTTAGGGATATATAGACTATTTTAACTCTTACCTCTTTATCCTTCTTAGTCTTCTTTATTTTCATCTTAATTTTCTTTCCGGTTATCATGCTGTAGTTTTCATTCTTCTTTTTGTTTTTAAAGAACTAAAATGAGATCACACATTAGAAAGACATAAGCTTTACCTTATTTTGTAATGTTACAAATCTTAAATAAAATTACAGACAATAATCTTTTATACTTCCTAACTATCCAAAACATTAGAGATCATTTTCCATTTACTGATGACAAAACTGGTGGTATTACAAACATTTTTTGACAGGACAGATTAAGTGTTTAGATGAGAAATAGAATGGGACTCCAGACTCACACAAGCATACCTTGGAAAGCTGGACAGGTCCTGTTTTCTCTTTCTTTTTCTTCTTTTCTTTCTTTTTCTTCATTTTATTCTCTTTTTTCCTTTTCTACAAGACATGTACTCTTATGCTTACAGATTCACAAGGCCAAAAAAAGGAAAGCTACAAGTAGCTCTTAACACCCTGGCCAGTCAAGACAGCCACTACTGCTTGCCCTTTCTGCTGCTCAATAGGTACTATGTGAAGCACACAGAAAGTAATGCAGCAGGGTTAGCAACCCTTGAGATCTTGAGAAACAGAAACGGCCTGATCCCCAATTCTCTCTGTTTTAATGCAACCCAAATATATAAACATCAGTGAACATAAGGTCCTAACAAAACAATAAAGAAAAATTACATCAGCAAGAATCTATTACTGTCTCTCACTGACTATTAATAGTTTCTTCTATGAGAAATTCTATAAAGTTACCAAGAATCCCCACTTCTCTCTTCTTCAGAGACTACTCTAGATTCTAGCTGGACCAGCAGCGACTGGCAAAAGGAACCTTTAAATTATTTCTCCTTTAGCACAGTCAAGTATATGACAACCTGTCAGCTCACCTGCTGCAATTCAGATTTACATAGCCCTAGATAAAAGCATTGCACCTTACGTGACACTGAAGGTTATCGAAATACGACGAACTATCTTCTGTTTGTTAACTACTTATTTCTCTTAGTAAATGTTTACCTTTTTGTTATGTTTTTCTTTTTTCTTTTTCTTTGATTTAGACTTAGGAGAATCTAAAAGAAACCAAAATCCTGTAAGTTTAGCATTCTGAAAAAGGCACTTGGTTTTACAGGTAAGGCATGTAGAAATGTAAAACATACGAAGAAAATGCTTTAATTCAGCTATATATATCAATCTGGTTGAAACTAAGCCCGAGAAAAGCAACACGTCAACTTACTGCCACTTACTGGTCTAACATGGAAACTGAAAATACTCGATTTACTCAGTGATTACTTACCAATATATTATGTTAATAGAGACAATATTTTTCTCTTCTTTCTGCAGCTGTGCTCAATAGATTGCAAATATCTGTTTTATAGCCAGGGATCCTGACCCACAGAGGTGGCAACAAGAAGCACAGCTGGGGCTGACAAACCACTGAAAATATTATCCCTGTTCAAGGCAAATGAAAACCTTTTTCTACTTACTCAATTCCCCTTCCAACTTCAAAGTTTTTAGTAAATTTTGTAAAGCACAAACTCACAAGTTCTATAAGCCAATCATAGATTTTTACAGAACACTTTGTGACTGGTATGAGAGGAAGTTGATTTTGAAGCACCAGCTTTGACTATGGGACTGTAAACTTAGAAAGACTGTGAAACATCTTACTAGTCTTCCACCAGACTGCCCTCAAGCTATCAGCTCGGCGGTTTCTTTACAATAAATTCCAAATAAAAGCTAATATTATAGGAACATACCAGAGCACCGCCAGACTCAAAAGTTAGAAAAGTCTAAGGTAAGGCTGCCCAAGCAATCTTCTTTTGGCCTCCTAATGCTAAGTGCAGCACAAGCATGTCAGAAGAAATGATCAAAATGGAAATTCTATCACCACATTCAGTCTCTTGGTAACAATGGATTGGACTAAGTGCTCACAGGGGATGGTATACCCAGCCAGAGGGATTTTACAAAGTTTGTCCACATCAGAAAAGGGGCATATTCAAGAACACTGGGTTTCCTTCCAGACTCTGAAAATCAGTACACTATGGTGAACAGAGACTTGCTTGGTTTTATCCCTTTGCCAAATCTCTTCCAGATTTGGTTTTTATCTTCCCACCATTCCACCCACAGTTCCCATGACCACAAACCCTAGAACTTCTCCAGATTTCTGCACTGAACTGTTGACTTTCTAGGCTAACCCAGGCCATATTTTCCTCCTCTGCACTCTTTCCGAGTTACTATCCCTCACCATCTGGCCTCCTCACTGGTTCAGTCTGTTTCCATACTCAACCACCCTACCTCCCCAGTTTGAGCACCGACTGCTTGCTTGTGTCCTGTCTGAGGAGAACCCCCTTCCCAGCTCCACCTAACAAGTTCAGTCCCAGTTTCTATATACCAATGTCTCTTTTTCCACAGCAAAGTTTGTCCTTGGTGCATTCAAGTTAGCTTTGTTTTCCATGTAACTTACGTTACCAGCAAGGTTGGAGAAGGTGGGTGGGGGATACAGCTCAGAGAGCAGAAGGCAGTTTCTCCCACTCTCCTCTCAGTTTTCCCAGCCACTGCCCAGTGTCTAACAGCCAGAGTTACAGCTGCACTCACTAAATAAGAGAAACGCAGACTAAAAAATGCCAGAAGGTATCACCATTTTGCTATCCCCAAGGAATGTCAACTCCAGTCCTGCTATACCTGACACATCGAACCATGGCAACTTTTATCATTCAAAGTCTTTAGCTGGCAGTTAGGCAAGCTATTCCACTGTTCTGCTGCTATGGTATGTTTTTACTAGATCTAATTCAAATCCCTCCTGATGCAATTTAAGGTCATTCTTCCCTGCTCTGAAAGTCACAGAAAGATTTTTTCACTCCCTCTCCATAGTAGTCTCTACCTACACCTGTATCTCTTAGCTCAGCTACCTCACATCTTTTCGTCTCTAGATGGGAATAAAATTGAATTGTCCAAACATGCCCGTGTAGGACATTTTTGCTAGATGTTCTGCTCTCCCCTGTGAATGGGAAAACACAGGGAATTTTTAGCTGTAAAGCTTTAGCAAATCTTTGAGCACGTGGACTGACAACTTGTGCCTATTTCAGAATTATTTTTTCCTCAGATACATGTTTCTTGACACCCCTGCAAAAGATGAGCCAGAAAGCATGCCAAGAATGTTCACACAGTCAGTGTCTAACATGACATTTTAATTCTTTTTAGAAATGTTAAAGAGTGTATCACATGGGATAAAATTAATTCAAGAAGGAAGGATGAGCCCCCTAATCAAATGTCCAAGTTCATAGATTTGAACATTTTCAGAATGTATTTATGTCAGATACATCACATCAAGCCACTGAAGTATGGGAACAAGTAATGTTTCCATACAGATATAAACCCACTTCAAGAGAAGCATAACTGAGACTTTGTTAAACTGTGGGATACGCAATCACAAATATGAGGTCCTGTACCAGGTAAGTGACACTTCACCCAACTCCGGAGTCAGAGTTTTCATCAGCAGAACTCTATTTTCTCCTAGGGTTCTAGTTCATATGAGAGTTCTTCCCAATCATAGTAATAAAAAGATAAAATACACTTCAGTATTCAGCCTAATGCATTCTATTAAAAACAGAATGGCAATTTGGTCATTTTACCTGCAATGATACCAAATATTTTGATAGAGAGTATCAAAGTAATAATCTTGATAAAATCAGCAATACATTCCCTTTGAGGTCACAAGTTATATCCATAGAAAAAAAATCTGCACTTTCACCCAGGTATTATCTTTTTTTTAAAATTACCTCAAGTCCTCTAAGAAGCAGCTTAGTATGGAGTGTCTTAATCCTGCAATGCTTGCATATGTGTTCCCATTGAACTCGGTCACTGGTATTAATAAACTTCACGGGAGGCCTCCAAGTTAAATGCTTAGAATTTAAGACCAAAGTAAGACTAAATGAAAAACCCCAACACTGGTCTAAACGGTATGTGAAGCAGAAAAAGATCTGTATTCACTACACTTCCAAAACACAGAATTTTAAATATATACAGCATATTGTTACAAAGTAACATTTCTTTGAATGGCAATTTCTATTTTGAAGTTATTTAAATTAACACAGGAGCGTTGCATACTGTGTGTGAAGAGGTACCTTAACACATCAATAGGAAAAGGTTATGAGAGAAACACTCTGAATACGCAGTATTGGTATTCTACACTGTCCCTTTGTGGTGGTTTAGCCACATTTAAAATAACCTTTAAACGTTTCCAGAAGTGCTATCAAAACTGGTAACCATCACACCTATGCATGGAGGTAGCTTACCTCTGCTACTTGCAGAAGACGACCTTGATGAGGAGCGTGATGAAGAGGAAGAAGTGGATGAAGCACTAGAAGATGATGTGGATGAAACGGATGATGATCTGCTTCTACTGCGTTTTCGTTTCCTTTTTTCTTTTCCTTGGAATAACACAAGGCAACAGTGATAAGCATGTCAGTAACTATGGTTATTCACAACCATATTACACAATGAACTTAACCACAATGAACACCTATTTTGAGAGGGTTTGGGTGTCCCGTCCCCGCCCTTCTTCCAGCATCCTATGGTTTATTACCATTCGCAAGTGACAACGCTCAACATCAGGGGCAAACATGGTAACTGACCCAAAGGACACTACGCTCCACACCACAGCCACCGAGACGCACTAGCAATGCCCACCTCGGACCTTCAGCTCTTCTTGTGAAGTCGCACAGAGTTTCCTACTTTTTTCATCCTTCACGTTATCCATATCTAGTGAGAGACAACAGTACGTTCAGTAACATCATTTCCAAAACACTTTGGGAGAAAAAAACAGAGAGTAGCGCAGAGACAGGCGAAAACCACGAGCGCGGCCCCCCCGCCTCTCCTACCAAACTGCAGCACGGCGCTGCGGCCAAGCGCACCTCCAGGCTCTCATCCCCCCGCACCTGGGACCCGAGGCCAAACCCCCGTGTTCGGGGCACCCTCGTGGAACGCCCGTTAGCGCAGCGCCGGGGGTTCGGGCCGCAGCGGCAGCCGCCGCGCCGGTGGGCTGCAGGGTCCCGCCTGCCGCGGCCCAGGAGGCCGCCCTCGGGGCTGCGCGCGGCCCGC
>VZSF01002310.1:509516-534701 GCA_013398295.1 Chionis minor
CTGCCGACCCGGAAGCGCTGGCCGCTTCCTGCCCCGGGAGCCGGTGGCGGAGGGCGGGCGGTTGAGCGGTCGGCGGCCCCCGCTCGGCAGGCGCCCCGCCTCGCGGCTGAGCGTTTCCAGGCGCCGGGGCCTCTCTGCCCTCGGCCTTCCCCGCGCTTCGGGCGAGGGCGCCGGGGCGGGCCGGGCTTCACACCGCGCAGAGGGGCCCTGCCGGCCGCCCCCGAGGCCTGCGGCTCCTACGCGGGAGGGGACGCGCGGCCGAACTGAGGTGCGCCGGAGCGTCTGCCTGACCCGCACCCTGAGCTGGAACGGCCTCTGCCGACCCGCGCCTGCAGCCGGGCCAGGAGGTGGTTATTCCAAGTACCCGTCCAGAACACCAGCGGCTCCTGCCGCAGGACCCGCAGGGCGTCCTCACCTCCCTGCCCGTCTCACCGCACCGCCCATCCTGCCCCGGCCGTTGCCTTGGCTGGGTGCCGGCCTGCTCCGCCGCTCTGCAGTTAGCCCTGACGGGCTGTAGCCCCGTGCGTGGACTTCTCACAGCTCCCAAGGAACAGTGTGACAGGCCCGAGTCATGCGGAGCTGGCTGTAAATCAGCTCTGGAGCGCGAGTCCTGCCCTGGGGCCTCATTGCCCGCTCCCTCTTGCCGCCAGCACGGCGCTAAGGCTCTCCATCACCTCCACCCTACCTGCCGTATTTACGGAGCTGGGACATGCCGTGGCACTGAGTGGGGGTGTCTGAGCTCTCACAAAGGGACGCAGATGCTAACATTTTTCCCTAAGTTGACTTCCAACGCTTTGGGCTTAACCTTGGCAAGTTTTCCATTCCTGTTTTTAAAATACCATAGAATCTAGGTTGGAAGGGACTTTCAAGATCATCCAGTCCATCCATCAACCTAACACTGCCAAAACCACCACTATACCATGTCCCCCAGCACCACGTCCACCCGTCTTTTAAATACCTCCAGGGATGGCAATTCCACCACCTCCCTGGGCAGCCTGTTCCAGTGTTTGATAACCCTTTCTGTGAAGATATTTTTCCTAATAACCAGCGTAAACCTCCCCTGGAGCAACTTGAGGCTGTTTCCTCTTGTCCTATCGCTTGTTATGCGGGAGAAGAGACTGACCCCCACGTCACTACAACCTCCTTCAGGGAGTTGCAGAGAGTGATAAGGTCTCCCCTCAGCCTCCTCCAGGCTAAACAACCCCAGTTCCCTCAGCCACTCCTCATAAGACTTGTGCTCTGGACCCCTCACCAGCTTCGTTGCCCTTCTCTGGACACGCTCCAGCACCTCAATGTCTCTCCTGTAGTGCAGGGCCCAAAACTGAAGAAAAGGGGTCCTGCATCCTAGGGCCTGAGGTGTCCTACTCTTCCCAAAGGGCTCTCAAGAACCACCTGGAAATGCCTGTACTGTAAATCAGCCCTTTCCCTTGAACTAGTCTCCTCTGGGAGAACCTCTGTTCCTTCCCATGGGATCCTCTTGTGCCACCAAGGCTGGCAGATCATGCAACAACCCCACGCAGTACTACAGGCTTGGGGAAGAGCGGCTGGAAAGCTGCCTGGTAGAAAAGGATGTGGGGGTGTTGGTCAACAGCCAGATGAACATAAGCCAGCAGTGTGCCCAGGTGGCCAAGGTGGCCAACAACATCTTGGCCCATATCAGGATGTTCTCAGGCATAAAGTAATCAAGGGATACTGAAACAATTCTTCTATAACTGGCCTGAACTGAAACAAATCCAACCTCAGCTGAACCCAAAGCCGCTCCAAACAAGTAACGTTCCTTTTTGATTCTGATGGATATTCAGACCTCATGGATGTTCGTCTGATCTAGCTTAGCTTGGAATTTACTGAACTTCCATGTGCAGCTGCTTTACGATACTCAAGAATAAACCAAAAATCTGTGAAGCACATTGATTCTTAATCTAAAGCAGTGTCGGGGTTTTTTTGGATCCTAAACGAACATCCCCTACTCCACATCCTTCAAAAAAGTCTTCTTAAATCCAGCAAAAAGGAATATATGCCACGCTCACTCCAGAAGGATGGCAAAATTATTTATTCTTACATTAGTTTACATATACAATGTGATGACATTTGGCTAGAAAAATGCCTGTATCATAGCAAGAGATATTCAGACAACTACAAACCGTCAATAAATACATTAAAAACATACTGTACGCTGATGTAGAAATAGCCTATGCTCTTTTAGTTACTTACCCAGTACAATTTTATTGAAAAGGTTTTTGGTGGTTTTCATGCAACATCAAAATTCTTCCCGACAATTCATGCTATACATCTTTTTCTTTATTAGGAGTGGGATGAAATTCAAAACCCTGTTTACAAGTAGTAAAAATCGCTGAAAACTTTAACAGAAACCTCTCAATTGCTGTAATAAAAAGGACCAATTTAAAGAAGGTTGTCTTTAAAAAAAAATAATCTTCTCAACTAATTCTTTATAAAACAGGCAGTGTTTCAAAAGGGATGTTTCCATCACCCGTGATGAATCCTTTGTGCTTCAAAAGTTTAAAAGGAATATTCGTGGCAAAAAAATAAACCCAACTGATAGGTAGAGGAGAGGTTGCAGTATGGACTGGCTAAAACTGAACATGCTTTCAAAATCTGTCCAGGAACACACTAAACACTTATCCACGTCACTATGCCATCACCTACTCTAACAATTAGAAATGGGAGTTTTAATAATACTTAGCTCTTTTCATGCTCAAAATTCTTCACAAACATTTACATAGTCCTAGCGCTTCTGCAAGTATTATTATCCCCATTTTACGCTTGGGGTGGTGGAGGTGAAGAGGGCTGGGAATTTTCCAGGATACAGACCGCATCCTTTCCCTCTTGCTTCCCTCGATTCCCCAAGTTCTTGATCGCTTTCTGTATTTTACACTCAACGTACTGGAGAGTCCCAGGAAACATGGGGGGTATATTTCTGTCAGTTATTAGTGGTTATTATGCAAGTTGTGCCACTTTGAAAGTTACATGATGAACATTAAAGTAATAATTGACACAAAGTCCACATCCAAGGCTCAGGATGTCCTAGAATGCCACATCATTTTCAAACCAAGCTTGCTCTTTCTGTAATGAAGCATTAGGGACATGAGGCCTAATTCTCTCTGTTGTACACCCAATATGACTCCTAAAGTTAGTCATGGCCGTACAAAAGAATAAAATCTGGCCCTTACCATCTGCCCCTGGGAACACAGAAAGCCCCTGCAGTGGCTCAGTACATCTTGACATCATACAACAAAAAGGAGATCTAGATCAAAATGAAGATTTTGGATGCGCTGACTCACCATAAGGTACAGATAACTAAGGTCTCTTCCCTCCCAGCCCTGAATTTGAAAATATTTCTGTCTGAATTTGTGTCCCAGAACCCGTGTGGGAAAGTAAATGCCTAGCAATGAGACTGTAGATATAAAATACGGTATTTTGCCTTTGTCTTAGTATCAATCCCCAAATCGTATTGTTTCAGTTGATATCAGCGTCCCACACAGAAAGGGCATTTTTTATTTTGCCACATTTGCGCTCTTGAATTTTCTACCTTAGACCTTGCAGTCTGTGCCCCATTTTGAATTTTATCCTGCCCAGTTTACTCTTACTCTAAACCCAGCTTGGTTTCTTGCTGCCTCTTGACAAGCTCCGGGTTTGCTCTGCCAGTGGACTGCAGGAGCAATGGATAACGTCATGGTGTTTCACTACCTCATCTGTGAGAGATGAGAGACACAAAATTCTGTCACTTGTAATAACAAAATGACCGAATGTGCAAAATTACATCCCTCTTACAGGCACTCAAAAGGCTTTAAAAAGGCACGTGTATTCTTTGTCACTTGTTACTCAGTGCCTGATCTCGGTGGTTTTAGTGCGTCTGCAATAAATGTGTACAATGCACACATTCCCTTACAGTATGGAAGGAGCTTGGAGTAAAAATTAAGGTCTTCAGATGTACTTCATAGTCAGCAGTTGTTACCCAGCGGGTGTCTCGCCCTTTAACAAACACTGGAGCTGCACTACCCGTGAGAGTTGGGTTCTTACAGCAACCTCACTCCCTAATCCATTTTCCCCTCTCTTTTCCCAAACATCCATATTTCTAGCAGAGGGGAACAGCGCTTGTTACGCCAGCTTTTTCCCAAACAGATATCCAAAGCTCTTCCTGCCTTCTGTAGAGCTGGTAGGCCAGAAAACATCTCTTTTGTGCAGATGAGGGAGCAAAAGCACAGGGATTTTGCCCCTCTTCTTCCAGCAGCACAGCCAGTCAAGAGCTGGCAGGCTGGCCGAGTACTCCACTTCTGGCCGTGTCCTGGGAGGCGAGAAGCGCCTGAGGCTTCTTTTGACTTCAGATGAGGACTGTGGATGTTTACCACCAATGGAAATCAGTCCCAAGGCACTAGGCAGGAATGGAAAGGACATAACAAAGCTATATTGTGACCTGGTGATACTCCACACCGCTGAAATACCAGGCTAGAAAAGTAAGAGGCACTGGGCTTTCTGGAAAAAAACATGAAAGCAAAGAAAAAAACAAAAGATGCAAGATCCCTGCCTAACTGAAGCTGTTCTTCTTGCTTCAAAAATCCAGGAGATGAAGGGATTGAGATACATGGATTCAAATGTGCTAATGTTGAAATGTTTCCATTTCAGACGGGAGGAATGTGCTTGCACACTTGGGCATGGCTTCAGTTTTGCGGGAGGGAGGGGAGCCCACAGGCCTGCTTGGGCTCCAGGGGGCTTTTAGTGGAGGAGTTTCCTCTCCAAATGCCAGTCTGGTGATGGCAGCCAAGCATTCCCCCCAGCCTGGACTGAGCCAAGTCTGGATCGAATGCATGTTCACATCAAACTGGACTTGCAGCTGCCTTAAAAACGCAGTCTGGAAAAAAAAGGTTAAAAAAGGAAAGGCTGATGCTTTGGCAATTCATTTTCTGTTATACAGTCCAAAAGCCTCGAAACATTATCAGTAGTAGCTTGACTAATGGCAATTCACTATTGCATGGCTAGTAGTCATCAAGAAAGCAGTTCTTAACGGTTAAAGCTGTCCATTGCTGGGTTACGTTTTTCACAATTCCTCCAGATCAGTTAAATCCACAACCACTTTCAAAAACAGAGTGTCATCTCTGATGTAAGTGTTCTTTGTGTTCTCCAGGACCGTGTGCGGCACGAAGCGCGGACATCCAGAGGCGATATTCATTTCTCCGTCTGGCCTTTTGAAACTGCTGCTATTCGGGTCAGCTCTGAAGACTTCCACGATGTGATTTTTTTTCCCGCTTTGGTCCAAAAGCATAAGTGTAACTTTTTGCTTGAAAGGCCACAGTAGCAGCGAGTCAAACTCCCCTCTCATCACTACAAAGTAGAGAGAGACGTGTGTTCCCTTTCCTGAGCCATCCCCGTTCAGGTAGGCTCTCGCGCATAACCTGTACCCGCAGCGGCTGGTGTAAAAGGGCTGGCTGAATATGGAGAGGACGCGGCCTTCCACCGCCTCTTTTTTCTTCATCTTGTAGTCTGTGATTTTCCAGATTAATTTCCCATTGTAGCACGTGCCTTCCAGAAGCTTAAATCGTTCTTCGTTTTTATTGAGCTGTGCTTTGTGAATATTGATCTGGAGATCGTGTTTGCTGGACTGACCTTCCAAAACAACTGGAGGGGGCAGAAAAAGAAAAAAAAAAAAAAAAAAAAAAAAAAAAAAGAGAGAGACACACTAGGTCAAATAAAACCGTCGGAACACTTGATACAAAGAGCAACCAGACTCGAGCTGACAGTACTGAACCACCCAAGCCTGAGCACAGGCTGTTAAACAGTGTTACTACACCTGTCAACTTTTTTTTATTTGTAATTACAGCTTGTAGTTTAATAAGGAAAACTGGTAACTACAAACCAGATTTAATGCCCGACTATGGATAGTACCACTGCATCCACCACAGTGCACCAGTCTGGCCAAGGCCAGCTGTCTGGCCTTGCAGTGCCACAGGCATTTGGGAGACGTTGTGGAATAGGGGAAGACTAGAGGATGCAGCACACACCACCATGGCTTGGTCTTGGAAAACAAGAAGAAAGCCCTTTCTGGCTAATAGCTGCCATTGACTGACTGCAGCACCAGCGCCTCTACTTAGCCACCAGCAAATCGGCAAAAACCCCACACCCGTGCAGAAAAGAAATGGAAGTCCCAACACACCCAAGCGCTGATCGTAAGTCTCCATCAGGGCAATCTTCTGTTTTACATTTTCAATTGTGTCAAACAGGGGGCGCAAGTCTAATTTACTTTGCTGCTGGTTTGCCATCTGTATTAGCTGCTTCACTTGTGATTCTAGGCGCGCAGACTTATCCAGGTGACTGGCCAGAGCCTTCCCAGTTCATGCCATTGGAAGAGGATGGAAGCGGAGACAAGAGACATTCATAAAATCAGCCGTTTCATTTGAAATAAGATAAATAAGCCTTTAGCCTGTCAGCAATATCAACTATATAGTGCATTTGAAAGTACTCAGCTGGCTTAGGAACATATCCAAATGCTCCTTCACAATTAATTCAGCATTTAGTGACTGAGAAGCCATCCCTTACTCAGATCCATTCGCACTGCATCACTTCGTTCAACTGAGTATTCAAATTTACGCCTGCATATTTGCCATGGGGATCTGGCCATGAGGATTTATATGGTGCTTTTTGCCCAGAGCAGGTATCCAAACTTCTTTATTGGTTAAAATGAAAAGACAATACTGTATTGTAAAAAACCAAGACGGGCTTGTGAAGTGTCTGGGAGACAGTATTTTTTATTGCCCTGCTATTAATAACAACTATTATGGGATAAACACATTTAAGGATACAAGAAATTGGCTATAAAAGGTAAAATTAATCTCACCTGTGTGCTTACCATCAAGTTGCTATTTTTACCAAACAGTTGTGTAAACTGCCTGAATTCTTTCTCACACTTTTTAATGGCCTCTGCCAGCTGCTGGATTTTAATCTCTTTACATTCCAGGCTCTTATACAGGTCAGATATCTACAGATGGAAAAAAAACCAAAGTAAAAATGCTAAGGCACACCAAAATATACAACGACCAAATTAAAACGTATGTGACGGTATAGGAGAAAGTGGAAAAATTTACAATGCAAAGCCTCTAACACTACTTAATTCACAATTCATGGACCAGCAGCAGTAACAAAGGAACACAAGGTAATCATATTCTTTAATAGATCTGTGTGGCAACAGGCGTAAAGAGACTCATATTTCTTATGACCATCATGATGATCCATTCAGGGGATAATACATACTTACATGCACACATGTGCACGTTTCTGTGTGTATACTTTTTTTTTTTTCTTTTATATGAGGGTCTAACCAGTAAAAGAGATGAATCAGTGAGTAGTACTAACTCCAAAACCACGTTGTAGGATTTTGGGGCAATTATTTTTAGCATAAAAAAGCAGAAGAGTAAGTCTATCATCAGTTTGGATGCATTCACCTTAGCAGGATTGAGCATACACCCAGTGTCACCTGCTGGGAGCCATAGAAGCGATCGTGAGTGGAAAGGTGCTTGCAATCGGCTCTGCACTACTCCGTGCTGCCTCTACAGACAGGGGTGACTTGGGCACTAAAGTCTCCTTTTTGGAGTAATCTGATGAGCCACCGAAACTTTAAAATGCTCTGTCTCCAAACCCTGTATCCACTGTAAGCCGAGACCAAAAGCAAGTGAGGTGAGCAATGACAAGGAGCCTCCCACCATGCTCGGTGGAGAATACAGTGCCTGAGCATAGAGAGGTTTCCATCTAACTGACTGACTTTACTAGAAGAGCTCATTCTGACTTTCAAGGTGTGCAAAGATGATAAAAACAATCCTTTAAAATGTAGCTGAGCTAAACCAGGCAACAAATGCAGAATCTTGTATCATCCTCCAACCAGCCAAGCACCGCTGTAGAGTGCTCGTTAAATATGACTTAGACTTACCTGTTCTTCCAACCGGGAGTTCTTGTCTAAAATCTGCAGCATGTGTTCCCTCAGGGCGCCGTTTTCATGTTCAGCAAGTTTCCCTCTTTTAATCTTAGTGAGGCAGAGGGGGAAGTGAAAGAACAAAATAGTAAGGTATGCAGATTTTTGAAGCTGTTAGTAAAAAATGTATTGAGGCAAGCATTTAAAATGTCTCTGTGCTTTGAAAGTGAGGGAATGGCAGTCCTGATTCTCTCGTACAGCATCTTAGGCAATACTAGAGACAGTTGTGAAAGAACAAAAAACCAGGTTGGTTTTCTTTTTTTTTGATTAATCACTCTGATTGGTTTGGGAGACAAATTCCAGTCCCAGTACAAAGATCTATAAACCAGTACCTTTACAAGACAGCCATACTGCTTATAAGGGCAGTCCACTTCTGCCTCTGGACACACAGCGTGGTGCTTTTCAATCTGCATGTATTAACAAAGAAACTTGCAATGAAACAAATATTAAATAACCTGCCACACTCATAAAATCTCAATGTCTGCATAAAGGGTGAATAAAGGCCAATGTCACGACACCACCAATCACATAAACAGGAAAATGAGTATTCAGGGTCAATAAGCAAGCCAGATGTTTTTCCATACTGCAAAATGCCAATGGTTTGTAGTGACCGAATACCTGACTTGTAAGATGGAACTTACATCCCTTTTAGGACCAAACAAAGAAAATACTTAGAGCAATGAAGTTTTATTGGCATGGGCCAATGTGGTCTGCAACATAACCTTCAGTGCTCATAAACGTCTGTGACCTGCTGAATGACAGTATATGAAAAAAATAATAGTACCTCCTTTTTCAGAATTATCTGTGAACAGTTTTGGAGACAAGGCACAGGATAATCAGGACAATCATTTTTCTCATGATTCTGGGGGAAAAAAAGAAACAAAACAAGGGAATGGTTTGGATTTTTGTGAAATAGTATACACAGAGGAAGCTACGCAAAAAGTAATCCCAAGCATACACGTGCAAGCCCTGTATCACATTGTTGAGAGCAACAGCAGTTGGTATTATTTAAAGCACATTTATTATACTTTCTCCTTCAGCTCTCAGCCAAATTTTGTTTCAGGAGTTGTTAAACTCCACTGCAATGCTGGAAACTTTTCACTCAGCAACATCAAGAGGAAACAAGTGCTATGGATTCTCAGGGAATGCTTTATAATCTTACCTTTATGTTCATTAACACCACATATTTATTACAGTACTGACACATTTCTTCTCGAAATTTGCAGTGCTGGCTCAAATGCTCTTTCAGGTCTTTCCGAAGAATTTGATCACAGCATCCATCATTAGTGCATTGCACAGTTTCAAACAAACACTGCTGAAGATGGTCCTGCAATACGCAACAGCAAAGTGAACCCCAAAGTATTTCATCGCACCTCCAGTTGCCCAACAGACCCACAGAAACATTCGGCAGTTTGGTAACAAACAAAACTCCATATACTCTCTTTCCTCTGTAAACTTTCTCCTTTTCCAACCTCAAAACTAAAGTGAACGTGAAAATTTGGAGAGTCCTTTGCATGACTTCCGCTTTTCATTGAACTGACATACTGAAAAAAGGCCCAAATGGCCAGTGCATCTTGGCAAGATTTCTTGAATCAACCATCACGTGGTGCCTAAGCATACAGAAGGTATGTATAGACGCTACGGATATACTAAAGCTACATAAAGCAAACGGTTCTTGTTAAACAAACAACCTAAGACAAAGCTGGAACAAGCTTACAGCCATAATATTTTGCAATTAACATCAATTACTTACAGTGCATAATACAAGTCATAATCTATGTACTTAAACCACATTGCTACAATAACTCTGAAGCCTGAAGACAATCATTGGAACTTAGATTATAAAATACACAGAGTTTACATGAAAATCAAAGGCTTCAAAAATTTGATCAAGCAAACTAACCTGATATCGCCCCAGAATTATTTTTGAATTGCAGTCAGGAATGTTTTTGCAGAACACATGCAAGTTGAGAACTTCTCTTTTACAGCAGTTGTCTTTGAATACCTGTAAAGGAAGCAAACCAGCCCTCATATACAGTCACATAGGATGTTACAAAGAACATAAAAAAAGCAAAAGCATCACAACAAATCTTTTAAGCACACAAGTATAGACTCCATAATTGTGAGTATGGTTCTTGGTCATTCATATTGAAAACGTATACTAAAAAAATAAAGCAAAACATATACGAATTTTCTAATAAGCATAGGGATTTTTTCTGCCCCATGTAGTTATTCTGCAGATGCTGATCCATCCCACAGCCAGCGTAATTAGTGGCTCAGGAGCTACAAAGCCGCTGCCAGAGCGTGCCTGTATCTGGAAGAAAGAAGCTGGAACTAACGGGCCCCAGAGGCCAAACCAGCTCTGTGCATGCAGCTCCGATGTTCAAGCACGCAGCACGCCTTTGGGATGGAGATGATGCTGAGATAGCCCTTCTATAGACTCTGAGAAACAGCACCGTTCCCAGTGGTGTGTGCAGGAGCAAATTAAGCCCCCAGAGCAAACTTTCAGTCTTATTTAGATATCTTCCTGTAACAAGCATTATAAAGCTGCTCACTGTTGCACTCCTGTCACCAAAATTTGCAGAAAGTAGAAGACGACGAGTGAAAAACAAAAATCACACAGACAGCCTATCAGGAGTAGGAGAGAGAGGAAGGTGACATTTGATTTCACTGGGAAGTTCATTCTGGCAGACCAAGTACACAGCATACTTCCAAGCCTTGGCACATAAATAAGTACAAATGAATCCATTACAAAAAAAAAAAAATTTTCCTCTAAAAAGTTACCTAAAAGTAAATTAAGTCTGCAGGGTTAATGAGATATAATGGAAATAGTTAAGGTAGCAAATTGTAACGAAGTCAAACAAAGACAATCAAATAAACAAGATCCCCCAGAAAGATGGGGCATTAAAAAGGCAAGTCAATAAGCTCTCCCCCAAAAAAAAGACATCTGCTGACTAGGGAAGACTTAAAACTTTGTGAAACTCTTTGACAGTTTACTGGAAATACAAAGACTAAAATGGAATAGGTTCAGAACATGAGGTACAGAATAAAGCTGTAGCTATACACACATACTTCCTTTCTGGGAGAGCACCACAGAATACCCTGCTTCCCTTAGCATCATTTTGGAGACAAAAACTGCTCCACCCCGGAGGACTAACAGACTATGAGCCACCTTGTTCTCAGCTGTATTGTGTTTTCCAAGCAGATGTTGCCTGCTGAAGCAACTGCAACTACAGCCACTTACCTCGTGCATTTTTATCGTTTCTTTGTCGACAGGACAGGTGGGTACTGCATTCATCTCTCTAGATCAAAAGAAGAGTCATGTTAACCCACAGAAAAATTGATTTATTTTACAAAACTGGGCTATGCTAGAATCTGGCAGAAATCAGTACTACACACCATAAAAACCAAAAAAGTGCTTTGAAAACACTTTCATCTGGCAGCTACGCAACCAAACTCTGCCTCCAACTCTAAGAGGGTATTAAGCTGCCACAGTGAATACGTAACAGAAAGCAGAGTGTGTCCTACAAGTGTTAATAAGATGGTTTTTAATTAGGAGGACTTTGTCACTCTCTGGCCATCTCCTGCTCACAAATGTTATATCTGAAAAAATCCTGTCATGTGCATTAAAGCCAGCCTTTGCCTAGCACAAGCAGTGCACTCCTTGCTACACCAGTAAAAGAAGATCTAATGGCACCTGTCCCAAAAGGCTTCCAGAAGTCCTACGATAAAGGACAATAAAATCCTTATAGAGGCAGTGCAAAAGGGAGGCAACTCAGAGAGAGAAAGTGGCAAATATGAAACATCTACAATTCATAAAAGACAAATGGTGACATCCATCCACATAGTCAGGCCCCTCTGCAGCCTTCCTGGGCCAAATCCCGCCTTTGGGTACATGGAACAGTACATAGTGCCTTTCCAGACAGGACTGCGGGGTGAACTCATTTGTACCTGCAGGGTAAATCCCAAGCAGATAGATGCCAGCAGCCTTGTCATCCGACTGCAATATCGAGTAATGTTCATGTTGGTTTTATAACTCCATGAAAACTAAAGAAATTATACAGAAGCAAGTGAAAACAGCTTAATCTGACCACCAGTGCCAATACCATGAGACGTTAATGCAACAAATTCACCAGAACAGCCCAATGCTAGGCAGAGAGACCGAAATAGCATCTCACGCAGTAGCACGTAAGCTTATATCAACAATTTCTTTACACTGACTTCCCTGCAGTTACCCAAGTATTCCTCACCAGCACCAGGTAGGATCTTTAAAGACACCTTTAAAACACTGAGCTCGCAGTCACTGAGTTCAAAAGAGCCCTTCCATTGACGACTCCAGTGTTTTATCAGGTCGGTACTATTATTATGACACTCACTGCTGATTTACAGAAGGCGTTGACTTCTTTCTAGGAAGGGGAGGACAGGGAGCTTGCGGATGCAGGAGGAGTTTGCACTGACCTCAAAGAAAGAATGCACTGCTGGCAAAATCGGTGGCCGCATCCCGTCTGGTGGGGATTGCGAAGGACGAGGTGGCAGTAGGCACACTTGTACCGGTCTTCTAAGGTTTCGACAAACTTGTAGTCAGCGTCAGGCTCGAAGTCCAGAGAGATGGCGCTGGCAGAATTCTGGCGCGTGAAAATGCATGAGAGACCAGCAGGTTCGTCACAGGCCATGGGAGCTGCACTGGGAACCAGATACGGGGAGAATCCTTTCAAATATTCACCAGCAGTCACGCCACCTTGGCTAGCCCTTGCAGCAGGCTGCCGCTCACAGGAGGGTTTTCATTTGCAGCAGCATGCGACGGATTTCAGAGGGAAACATGGTGCCAACTACGGAAGAACAACAAAATGCTCAGAGAACCACAAAATGATGGTTACACGACAAGCACCAAAGCGCGCTTCTTTGGAAAAGAGTTTCACAATCTGAAAATTATTCCCCAGAATAGAGATCTTTATGCTTTTTATATTTTTCTTAGTTTCAAAAAATTACAAGAGTCACAGACATGGCTGGGGAAAGCAGCGTCCAAGTCTTGGCCCTAATGTCCGCCAGGAAAGTCTATGAATAACGTAGAGGCCACCCACATGATTCCATGAGTTCATTGCACTGGTTCATGCAAGACGTTTGTGGTTTACAGCGAGGAGCACACCAAAAAAAAGGCATCAAGGAGATTTTACCTTCAGTTTAGGTGCTACAGGAATCAAAGCCGCTTAACTTGACATCTTTCTTTTCCCTGTTGGTCACTCATTCATAGCAGTAAACTCTAATCCTACTTTTTCAAAGTTTTACTTAATTATGTGCAAGTTCTTGGCTATATTGATCCTGCCTGAAAGAAAGAGTGGGGGAAAAAAGAAAAAAAAAAATTGCAATCAGAAGTGTGACAGAAGTTTTTCCTCTCAACCTACCAAGTCTCATGCACAGCACAGAACACAATCTTCATTTTCTAACAGGAAAAATCAGCAACATTTGTTTCCAGCCCTAAGTCACAAACCTTGAGGTTTGCCACAGGTCCCTCAATCTTGCAGTACTTTTTCTGCAAGTAGTTCAAGATCTACAGCCGCTCTGGTTTTCATTTCTTGTGGGTTTGCATTCAGAAGACATTTTTTCCTTACAGGATGTGTGCAAAAGCACAACACACCTGAGCTCTCAGATTGTTTCAGGAGGAAAGTGCTCAATTTTATAGCTGTGCTGTGGGACGTTATTTCTCCTCTGTGAGCACCACCCTCTCTGTCAGTCACTCAAGTCACTCTTACTGGCATCAGCACCTCTCCGAGAGCTCTGACTCAGCTCCTGTAAGGTCACCAAGGATATCTGCTGCTTTTGTAGGGAAGCAGGGCCAACACATAACCATTAACAACCTTACGCTGGCATTAAACAGTATGCCAAGTACTGATACACTGCCCTACCTCCCCGCTGCAATGGATTCCTGGCTCGTGAAAGCAGGGATTAGTACTGTGCTATGCAGAGCTCAAGCACTGCCACAGACCTCCTGGCCTTCAGAAAGCAACATCTATTTTCCTTGCTACTGTAAAATCCCATACTGGGCAAGGAAATCCTGCCGACAGGTGAAGTACCTGATTCAAAATCAAGCCAAAGCACTTAACCAGCAAAAGGGTATTTCACAACAAACATCTACATGCTCCTGTAACTCAGCACCCTTGTGGATGGCCGTACGCGGTACTTCCCTGCCCAGCTTTGAAGAGTCTCTTCACCCTCCACCAGGCTGAATGTCAGACTTCAGCACAACTACTCATCTAACGTCGGTAAGCCACAGGAATACAAGCCCTAATCATACCCCAAGTATAAAGACTTACTATTCCAACTGGAGTTTGCAAATGGCCCTCCAAATGAACAGCCTTCTGCTTCAAACCAGAGATGACGGTCCACGTCGCTCCTTTCATTTTTAATCAGATGACCTTTTCTCCTCTGAAAATGGCACTCCTGGCTCTTTGACGCTTAATAAGGAGCAATTCTATTTTCCTCACATCAACCAGAGATGCCCAAATGCAGCCTGAGGGATTACCAGCCTCATGCCTGGGCTGTCTCCGTAGCAGATGCCAGCAAGAGAGCATGCCTGCTGCTTCAAAGGCAGAAGGAGAGCTGCCACTGTTAACTTCCACAGCAGAGGCTATCTACAGGACCAATTTCCAACAAACTCCTGTTGTTGGTCAGGAAGAACCCCAAAAACTGTTTCCTTTCTCTGTCTTATTAGTGCGCTCTCCCATTTACATGGCATCCAATTTCCTGAGTCCTATTACACTCCAGGACTTATATCATCTGATAGCACGGTTTAGCAAGTTAATACTGCACTGTGCAAAGACGTGTACAAAAAATTAACCCATGTTTTACCCATTTTTGCCTCGAAGGGTCTACCTTAACTCCTCAAGTATTTCCAGCCGGGGTAAGCAATGCTACAAATGTTTTAGGCAACAAAGTTATGGCATGCATTAAGGAGAAATACGGTCACCAGCCCAAAATCCCATCAAGAAACGCCTTTAGAGCACTCGCTGCTAATTAAATCACCCACATTCATTCCCATCTCTTTCTTGGAGAAGCACTCTGCTGTGGCACAATGCCGTCCAGCTCTCTTGCTGAAAGAGCTCTTCTTGCCTTCCAGCTCTTCTCGCTCTTCTTGCTGAAGCCTTTATCGCCTTAAACACCCTCATACCGCACCAATAACCCCAACCCAGATCCCATTCCTAAAAAAGGAGACTCTTGGCACCTCCACGAAAGCGCCTCCTCCCCCTCAGCCTCGCTCAGGAGCTCATTGCACGGCTGAGGGCACCTCAGGGCAAAGGAAAGAGCACTTCAGGTGAGAGCCTGCTCAGTGCGGAATGGAAACTTCTGGGTGCCCAGAAGGCTGGGGACGTTTGCCACGGCCGCCAGCCTTGCGGGGGGTTTTGCTGCGGGGTTTGCAGCTGTTCTGCTGGAGGAAGCGGCTGCCCCAGGAGAGGATGGCGATGCTTCACCCAAGCTGGAGAGGTGCCCATGCGAATCAGCCGGGGAGACGGGCTCAGAGGAGCCGAGAAACCGCAGCCCTGCGCCAGACCTACCGCCGGCCAGCGCTCGGCGGGACGCCATCCAAACCGTCGCAGGCGGCGCGAAACTCCCGTCCCGGCGCCCAGCGGTGACTCAGGGCAGATGGCAGCAGCTCTTCTTCCACCTGGGGCTTCCAGCGCCCGCGCTCTCTGAACTGAAACCAAAGGGAAACCGTCAGGGAAAAAAGTGCTTTTTTTTGTGACAGCGAGAGCACGCCAATGGTTAACTGAATCAATTTCCTGCTGACGCTAATGCCTGGCCCACGTAGGAGACAGGAGGTATGCTTTCACTTCTGCCTGTTCACAGCTAACAGCAATGGGAAAGTGTCCTCTCTTGGCGTTCGTGGTGATTTTTCAGGATGTGTATGAACTGTAATGCTGTTTTGAAATATTAGAGTGTGGCAGGCTCACGCTGCATAACGATGCTCTTGTGGAAGACGCACAACGCATGCGGCAAAGAGATTTTCATTGCAACTCCACCGCAACAGCACACACCCCCACACACACCCTCCAACCTACAATCACTGAAAATCTACACGTCAAAAAGAATGGATTTCCATATAGCGAAATAAATAGAATTAATTCTGACCGCACATGGAAAAGTAGGATGAACCACTAGAAGCTCAGCCTGAGTCCTATAAAAAGCTACCAAAGAGTGGGACCTCAATGGCAGCACAGTACAAAGAGCTCCCAGCTACACCTTCCCACCATTTCAGCATCCCAACCCTGCCTGTGCCAACAGCAGCACGTGCAAAATGCTCCATGAACAACTCTTTGTGTAACTGTGCTGTAGACAGATGTTTTAACCTCACTGGAAATAATCCAGTGGGGAGAGTTTTCATAACAAAAATAAACTTTCTTGTACGCAGGCCTGCCTGTCTCAACTACCACCACACCAAACCAAGCCCAAACGTTTCCCATTGAAATGCTCCACACTTAGTATATCTTACTGTTCAGAAACTGAATAAAACACGAGCAGAACATGATAATAAGGAGAAAAATCACCATGGGCATGACCTTGTATAATATAGAAATTACATTAACATTTTCAAAGCCATGTTCAAACAGTTCCCCTCCAGCAGCGCTGCTGCCTATCTACGCCACCAGCAGTCAGAATGGAGAGAAGAAGTGTGCAGCGTCCAGACCACATCGAACTACTGGACAGATTCACTTTTTTAAAACACAAAAAACATACTTACTGCACACAGAGAAAACCATCCCTAGAATGCGGTCGCTCTTTTGAAAAAGACTATGTTTCTCCTGTTTTCTCTCATGTGAAGCCAAGCCCTGCTGAAGGTCAGCAGATCACCCTGTGAGCTATGAGTACACCACCACAGCAGGTTGCAGAACCAAAACCCCCAGGACGGCAGACCCGAGGCACAGGCACTGAACACTACCACGTCTTTTAGACTCACAAGGGCAAACGCATGAGTTGTTATCACAGATTTTGTCATTAAGCATGGACAAAAAGACAGGATCCTTGGTCCTGCTGCCCAGCAAATAGCAGCTGCAAGCATGGCTTTTGCCAGGTTCCCTGTGTGAGGGGCGGGTAATGTTCAGCTGCCCTCCAGGATTGGAGTATTGCTCAGTAAAAAGCACTGTGAATGCTTCCTTACTTATCATGCTTCCATGAAATACATACAAGAGGGAACAGAAAAAAAGCCACACACCTATGTTCCTATACACCTAGCTGTAGCTAGGCTCTATTGCTTTGGTCTAAGGCACTTGGTAGGGTCAAATCTTAGAAGATGCCCCATCCCTCCCTCTGAAAATTACCTACCTTTTACAGTACATCAGAATGAGAAGCCTGTCTTAGTCATGGTGGGGAAAGTTTTGTCAAATTTAGAAGTCTAAGATCAGTTCACTTCACTGGGAGCTGACAGGCAGAAGTATGATGGAGGGGAACACACCTCGCATTAAAATGACCCTCTCCAAGCTGCCTTATAAACTAGGTAGATTAGCTGCCTCCAGTATTTTTGAATTAAAATAAGAAAGTTATATGACTTACTACTAATATAAGGTCCTCCACAAAAGCACTGCATTTTGGGGACAAGAAATATATGCCCCAGCTCTTAACATAGGGTGTGGAACATAGGGTGTCTGCTAAAGAATGACTAAAAATAACTATACAATTTGAAATACATATTTAAGATATACCAGATTATATGGAGTCACTTGAAAACAACAGACGGTGACATCTGACCAAGGGATCATCCTTGTCCCTTCCAACCCAGGAAGAGTTACAACATTTTGACTTGCATAGTCCTCATGGGGGAGAAGGACCCTAGCTGCATCATTTGTGGCCCCCCAGCCACACAGGATCCCCTGTCACACCAACACAGACCCACCACATACTCAGGGCTTGCTCCTACTTCACCAGGCACCAAGGCAGCCTCAGCAGTTGTTCTGCTGTTGTCCTACTCACTTAAAAACCATGGCGCAGTCACCAGCTGGTACCCAGGAAACAATATTTCTAACGGCAATAATTTCCTATTGGATATGTCCCTGAGGCGCCACAGGGGATGTCGCTGCAGAGGGCAGCAGAACAATTTTCTTTTGTATAGAGACAGTATTATTCAGTTCAAATTCCAGTATTACCTTATTCTCAAAGCACAGTAAAACCTTATTAAGCAAGCATCAATTTGCTAATCTCCATAGGCAAATTTTCACTAGGCAGAGTAAAACGGTAGGGTTTCCTTTGCATAGACTTACAGTCAAGCATTACAACAAATCCCCCTAAGACCAGACTTCATTGTTTTTTTAAGGCATAGATTACAACACAGGCAGCATTTAAAAAAAAAAAAATTACATTCTTACAACTAATGAAGTGTGTCTGGTGCTGAAGTACCTTTGATTTTATGGCCAACTTGCTTATTTGCTACACGTGCTATTTTCCACGGATCTCCTAGTCATTAATTAATCTTGTATTATCAGGAAATCCCTCTACATCTAATCAACACAATACTGTTACAGTCATACAAAAAACTTTTGTCTTAAAATAATCCCATCCACAGCTGGAAAATAATTTTGTTCCCATCACTTCTTGGATGTTTTACTGTCTTCCTGAGCACTAACAGAAATTTCAGTAAGAACGCACCGTCACTCACCCTTACAACACCCCGGCACCGCTTTGCCAATTCAGAGGGTGAACTCGGTTCCTGAGATGTTTCAGGGTCTGCAGCCTTCCCCCAACGCAGCCCTGTGCCGCTCACCCGCCGTGTGCCAAAGCTTCTGCCTCAAGAGCCCTTCAGAAATGATAAATAATTCTAGCAAAGTTAGGTTCCTGCTGGCATTAACAAGACATGTACCTGAAAACTGTAACTGGTCCTCAATGGGGGGAAAATGAGAGAGCGAATGAGAGAGAGAGTGCGCCAGCATAAGCTTTGTGGTTAAAACAACAGTACGAGCATTTTAAAACAGCAAGGGAGTGGAAATCCCCCAGCGTAGCTTTGAAAAGATCACGTCTAAAAATGTTTTAAAAGCGTTAGGACAAAAGGCAAGCCATTGAAAAGTATTTTCCCTTACTGTGTGGATATAGGGATTGCAGATTTTAGCGTCTGGAGCAACACAAGGTTACCAAGAACTTTTGTCACAGTTTTTATCCAAGATACAGAGGAATTTTCATCTTTCACAAAAGTGGTGAGGGATGTGACCAAAGGAAAAATAAACAGGCAGCAGGAAACACATAAAGACATAAGGAAAACCCAGGTGCAACCCTGCGAATCCCTGCATGGTAGCCCTGGTGAGCCCGGGTGGACCCGTTCGATGCAGGAAGTGAAGGGATGGCTCACGGAGGAAACGGCACCAGCTCGGTCACAGAGCGACTACATCAACTCACGCTACAGACTGCACAGGCATTTCGCATTTAAGCCAGAACTCTCCCACCGAGATACAATCCATTTTAAGAAAATAAATGTTTATATTTGGGGTTTTAATAATTTAAGTGGCTATAAACCCTAATGATTTTGCAGCCTGAACTTAATTGCACACACAGGATTCCTGGCAGCCTTCATCTCCACTGACTCTGTGTCAGCCTCCTTCCCCAGACTAAAACGTGCTGCCCTCGTGGCAGTACCACTGCCTCCATCTCTAACCCCACTCTTTCCTAACTCTCCTCTGCCCCTTCCCCTGGCTTTCTAGTCTCTTTTTTTTTGTTTTCCTTCCCCTCCCGTAAAGTAAGGTATCATATTTTCTACAGAAGCAATGATTTTTAAGTCTCCTGTTATTTAAAATACTAGTTTTCCAAGGAAAGCTTCTATTCTGTCTTGTAGTAAATGTAATGCATGCACTCTTTAGCCTTTTCCTTTTAACTGAGCTTGCTCCCAGAGCATTTCTAACCTACTTCAATCTCCACCTCTCCTCCCAGGAGGCATCTCAACCTACTGCATGTTTTCCTGGACCTTCCCTGAAGCTCTGGAACAGACAAGTTATGGCTAAAGTCAGTGGCAAAGGGAAAGGCATCGATTCGAAGGCACGCTGCTTCTTTATGGGATCAATTAAATTGATCCAAGTTGTATTTCTAGATGCAGCCTAAGGTCACTTCTGCAGTCATGCTTTTTAAACCAGAAGACGTTCTTTCATCCTTGCCATAAAGTCATGTCCTCAGGGTGCACCCTGGGTGAGCTGTCGACTATACACAACCTCTGCATAGGTTGACATCAGAACAGCAAAACAGCTCGTACGTGGGCTTTCCTTGAGCCTGGCAGCTCTGGAGGAAGGACGGATCCGGCTGGTTTCGCTGGGAGGAGGCAGCGCTGCAGAAAGCGTAGTGCTCTGCGAGCACAGCTCCAGGAAGCACCATCTGCTTCTGGGAAGCTTTGGGGAAAACCCCAAATGGAGAAGTTGAGTAGGAGCAGGATCTTAATTTTAAACAATTTCACTCTGCAGATGAGTAGAAAGCAATAAGCTGGTGTTAGGGCAGCCCTCGATCTCCTCCAGCACTAACTACAGTGCCAAAACCCTGACCAAGTTTCAAGCAGGCTCACAGGGATGAAGGTGAGTGAAAAGACAGACAGAAACAGAATGAAGGAAAAGAGAGACACAGGAAAAACAGAAAGAAACAAAAGTTACTGAAGAGAGGTGACAATAAAGGACAGAGAGCAAGATAAATAATGGGTTTTAATTTTCTTTTTGTGTATTGCAGCCAAAGTGAAATCCTCACTTTTTCTAACAAATAATGGGCCATTACACATTTTGCAGAACTAGGTCTTTGGGGCTTTTAAGTTTACAACTCCTTCCCTGCCCCGGGGGTACAGGCTGTCCAGGACTTCAGTTGCTTTGACCATTCAGTGGGTTTGGCCATGAATACCTACTCAAGGCACAAGAGAGTCTTGGTTTTAATTTTCCACGCCCCTGACCCTTTGACTTAGTCTTAAGGAAGAACTTAATCAGCATGTATATAGAAACCTATGAATCAATCCGAATTAGTAGGATGAACTCAAATTTTGCTAAGGCTGCCCCTCTCTTCTTCTGACATGTTCCCTTGTTCCAGAGGTTGATTCCCCCTGCTGTGGCCTCAGGAATTCATGAGTTCAGTGGATTTTGCTCTAATGCACACATGTATTTGATGATGTATACACACACATTTTTCTAGTCACACTCCCCACTGAAAAGGTAACTGCTAATGTCAAAACCCAAATGGTACCGGGGATCCCGTGAACTTGCTGTTGGGAAAGCAGTGACAGCAAAGATTGCCACCGTTGTCTTTTCCTAAAAAAAAAAACCAGGAGAAAGGATGTGTTCTTAAGAAGTCCTTCCCAAACGGGGTAGGCTGGAGATTCAGGGAGGTGCAAATGGGGAGTGGTGCTTTCGTGCAGCCCCTGCTCTAAATGCCATCTGCAGCCGAGAGCTGTGCTGCCGCCCGCCCGTGCACGCCGCTGCAGCTGCACAGCAAGTCCCACCACGGCCACTGGCCTGGATGAGTACCGGGAGCAAGGCGCAGGGACCTGCCAGGAGGGGCGAAAGGCACAACAGCTTCTTTTGGCATCGGGGCAAGATGCCATGTAAGAAGGACGCTCAACACGCCACGGGCAGCACCCAGCCCCGCTCTTGCTGCCGGCACCAGTTTTAGCCATATTGCTCCCAGCAGTGAACGTCATCATTTTTAGTGACCTCAAAGAGCATCTCATGCGCTGGCAAGGTCCGTGTTCATAATTTCTCAGTAAAAAACTGCCATGAGACAAGGTTTAATGTCAACGACAGCGAGACAGACAAACGGACAAGATTTTTCTTTACAGACAGTGCACAACAGCCTTCCATATCTTTCACTGAATATGTGATCTGCCAACTGTTTGTACCTGCTGTCTCTAAGGCAATATTAAGAAATGAAACCCTTGACTTTTGTTTCTTTCATAGTTAGTAAGGGCCACATTCCAGTTTCAAATGCATGGATATAGCAGACGAGACTGAAAACCGTATGACCTAGCACACCACGTCTGACCACTGCGTATCTCACAGCGACTACTTCAGGAAAAACTGCTTTGCAGATGGTTCCTCTGCTTGAGGTTTGGTTAGTCACTAGGTGGTTTTGTGTAGTAATAATATTAATAATAAACAACTTACACATTTCAGTATTATCTTCTGCAAAATAAGAATCCTTGTATGCGAATGTCAGTATATTACATATAAAAACTTGCTTTATCAGTTGTTCTCCCCCCCCTCACCCCGAGACAAACACGCTAAACTATAAAGCACTCCGGGCAGTCCCATATCAAAACCACTGTGGTTTAGGGTGCAGACAGTTTCTCACACACTTGTTTATTTATTGCAAGACCGAGCTGGGGAGACTATGGAAATTTTTGTAACATTTTTATTAACAATATGCATGACTCAAGTTTCCTCACCTTCCCGAGCCCAGTCACGCACTAGGGTAAAGAGGTTATCTTTCTTCCTGGGCCGAGGGAAGAGAGTGGAACAACCGCACATTGCAGCCCAAACCGGTACAGATAAGGGAGTGACAACTAACAGCGTGAATATTAACTCTTCACAGCCATTCCCCAAGAAACCTGGACGGGAAAGGACCAGAAAGCAAAAGAAGTGGTTCCGAAATCCTCACGGCAACTCAGGGCCCAGACCCAAGGGCGTGCTGGCCGTAAGGAAGCACAGCGGGGCTGGGGTCCTGCAGCAGAACCTCGGGCTTGCAAGATGAAAGAAACCACCTGTGTTACTGCAGCCACCACCAACGGTCTCAAGAAGATCATGAGCCCGAGAAACATTACAACTCACACAGACTCCCTGGAGGGCCAGAGAGAGGAACACCTCTCCATTGTCAGCTATTTATGACAACAAGTAACATCTATTTATGCAAAATCAAAGCATCAGATAAAGAACTGAAGGAGATAGAGGGCTACAGGTTAGCTTAAAACAGGACGCAAATAAAGCCCGTGAGATCACGCACCCTACAAGCCTGTAGCTGCCCACTGAAGGGATTAGGCAGTGACCCAAACAACACGCAGCACAGAACGAAGAGCTGCCGATGTGGACCACAGCTCTACGCTTTGGCAGCTACACAAAAACTATGCTCCTGTCTCAGGGAGCCTGCAGGGTAAAATAAATTGCTATCTGGTTTCTGCTCTTTGCGCTAATTTGAAATTCCTTTTGTCAAAGTCTCCAACGGCAGCTTTCTAGCTTTAAAATCTTTTTCCCTGTGGATGTCATTCCTCATGCTCTCTAAACTCCGCGATTACTCCTTTGGTATATCCTCCTGTGCCCTCCACTGTTTCTGTGAGTGCCACAAGCTTGTCTTTTCACGCTTCCTTCCTGGTGTTACTCTGAATTCTATCCTTCAGCAGCCTGCACCTCTTCAGCCAAAGTTTCCTGCCAGCTACTCACAGATGTGCCCTATTGCCGCAGACCATCTTCCTGCATAGGCTGAACTCCCTGCCTCTCCCCTGGTATCCAGGCTGTGGATGACTACCGGCTCGGAGGCAGCCCACTGCCCCCAGCTTTCCCCCAACAGGCCTTCTTCTGCACAGCTCCTTAGTGTCCAAACCCAACACAGCCAGCCTGTATTCCACTTGGATCCATAATTTCAACTCTCTCTCAGCTTGAAGAGTTAGATCTTCACAATGTCTCACCAACTTCTGCTTCATTTCTCTATATGATACAGTATTTCTTGTCCACTTAAACAAATAAAACTCTTGTCCATCATCGTCCCCCTCCTTGGGTTTTCCAAACACCCGTTTCTCTTCAAATACTCTGTCTTACTTATTTGTCCACCCAGGGTGCTGCCGCAGGGATCGTTTTTCTAAGCCACGGCTATAACCACATCACCTCTCTGTCCTTCCCTCCACTTCCCCACTGCACCAAAACCTCTTGACTTTCAAAGCCTGTTCGAGTCTCCCTCCGCTTGCCTCTGCATCCCCTCCAACGATTTAAAAGGGCTGGTTTCAGCTCTGGCCAAGTGAACGATACCAGGCCCCGCTGCCTTCTTGGGGTGTATCTGAGCAAGTGCATACTGGGAGGGCAGCTTTTTTGGAGGGACATTAGCAGGCTCTTCTGCTTCTAATTTCTTCTGTAGAATCTCCTTTGCCAAGCAGCCGGGAACAACTGGCTTCCGACTACCACACTGGTCTGAAGGGTCGCACTGTCTCCTCTTGCTATTGCACGCAAGCAAACCCCCCCCCCCCCGCCACAATTTGAACTATAACCCCCCCTTCAGCCAAGGGCTGCGGTTTTGCCTTCTGCTCACACAGCTCCAGCGCAGTGGGGTCCTCACCCACGGCAAACACTTCTCCACGTGACAGAAATAAAAAAAAAAAAAAAAAGAGAATCAAGGCTAACAGCAAAGGAAGTTACCCGGGGTGGTTTTAGGCAGAGCGGTAACACACGACCACCACGGCTCACTCGAAGATCAAAAGCGAGATGGCAACGCTGTCCTCAGCCGCAACGAGATGAAGAACATCACCAGCCCGGCCGGCACTGCTGCAAGAGAGCATCCCGGGGCGCCACAACTTCACCTCCGCTGCTAAACCTGCCGGCCCTGCCTACGATCAGCCGGGGCCGTCGAAAAATACAGCCGTGTTAGTGCCGCCAGTCTGGAGACGTGCCTGACCTGAATACACCCGGCTATTTTTAGCACTCCCTTCAGCCATCCATCCCGCATTTATAAAACGGAAGTTATGAGGAAAGTTGTTCTTGGCTGGCACCGGGACGGCGCAGCAAAACTAGGAGCGGGCAAAGCAATCCAAGAAGCGCCAACAATAGGGGCTCTCCATTTTTTTTCCTTCTGAATCTGAGGAGCGTTGAAAAGTATTTGGTCAAAGCCTACTGCCTCAGCCTGCTCCCGGAGCGCTGGTAATTGGGGAAAAAGCGGAGCGCTGGCTGGGCCTCCCCGCACGCACGCACGCACGCACGCACACAGAGCGGGTGGGGGGGCCGGGGAACTTCCCTCCCCCCAGCGGAATCCCATCGCCACCAGCAGGGACACCCGCTCCTGCTCCCGGCAATTTAAACGCACCAGAGCGGCTGCAAAAAGGCGTTTCTCCCACCAGCCCCTCGCCTCTTTTGTTTCCTCTCCTCCTCAGCCTCCGAAATTTCAGCCCTGCCAACCTCCCAGGCACACACCAGGCCCGCGCCCCCCCCCGCTTCCCTTCTCTCCCCTCCCGCACGGCCGGGGCGGGCGGCAGCGTGGCTGCCCGGGAGAGGGTCGGGGAGGGGACCAACACCCCCACCCCC
>VZSF01002310.1:534900-563536 GCA_013398295.1 Chionis minor
GGGGAGACCCCGGCGGCGGCGGCGGCGCGGCCCCGCCCGCAGGAGCGGGGTCCGGCCCCCGGCAGCCCCGCGCGCCGCCGGTGGTTCCTCTGCGTCCTCGGAAGCGGCGGCGGCGGCGCCCAGGCCGGGTGTGAGAGGCGAGCTCGGGCCGGGGAAGGCGCCCCCGCCGCCTCGGGGCTCACCGCGGGGCTCTGCCGCCTCCCAAACGCTCCGGGGGGTTGGATGAAGCCGGGATGGAAGTCCCCCGCAGGCTACCGAGTCGGTTTTCCAGGACGGGCTCCCCGCAGTCCGCAGCGTTGGTGAGGATGGGCAGGCTGTTATCCACTCCTCCCGTTGGGCGACGCACCCCGCTCCCATCTCCCTGCCTGCCTGGAATACCGGTACCCTTTCTTTATTCTCCACACCTACGGCACTGAAACAGCAAAACCGAACCCATGCTAAATATGCAAAGAACAGACACATCGGCTATGAGCACATGCCAGTATCGTTTGCTAATTACTCGGGACAGACCAAAGGATTATTAACAAATGCAGCCATCCTCCAGCCGACAGCACCGATGCCACGGTGTTACCGCTCGCTCCCCATCACCTATCGCTGCACTTTCTTCTGTCTTCCACCTTAAACCACTTCTAGGAAAACCAGTCCCTAGGGAAAACACCATGCTAGCCACAGGCACGCAAGCACTGGAAATAATGGGTATAAAATGGTTTCACAGTCGTCTTTTGCTAAAATGACTGAGACTCGCCACTCCCAAGAGTGTCAGTCCATATTGCGTTCTGATTCTGGCAGTCCAGCAAAGGTGTGGAGGCCATTTCTACAACAGAGACCCTTTAAAACACTCCCTCTTGCAAAAATTGAGGACTTTTTTTTTTCCCCCCTTAGCTTTTAGGTATGTCCTGATTAGTCTGGGAAGCTCACAGGAACATCCATCAGAACAACAGGTACTGTGTTTCTGTAAGTAAGTAAGTATAAACATAAATGAAGCGTTCTTTTGGAGATGGGACCAGGTTCCTAAGACTGACATTTTCTACACTCGTGATCCTCCTCCTACTGCAGAACATTGCAATCCCCCAGAACAGAGCTTTGTCGTTACAAAGATCTGTCAAATGGATCATCAAAAACCAAGGTGCAGGCATTGCTTTCAAAAATCACAGCTCTTTTAAGATTCAGTGAGCGTACCAGGAGACCTGGTTTGTACATTGAGACAAAGTCATATCCCCTGAAGCAGCAGCAGAGATCGCAATCCCTGAATCCCAGTGCTTCCTTTTGTGCCAGTCCAAGGGAAATTGCCACGTCAGTAACAGCAATGAGGATTTATTTTGCTAAACCTCTGCTTTAGTACCAATTTTAAGGATGTCTGTTATAAAAAACGGGCCAGTTGCTTATTAGTCCAGATACTGTTGCCTGTATATTTCGCCTCACCTCCCTATCTGATTATAGATTTTTGATGCCCAACTCATCAGTAACAGACTACAACTGGTGTCAAAAGAGTTTATATTTGCCTTTTGTAGCTCACATACAACTTCCTGTGACCTTGAAGCACCACGATGGTGCCTGCTTTTAACTCGCTCAGAGAAAGGCAAACTCTGAGGTTTAGCTATTTCAACCTCAGGAAAAGCTGGAGGTTCACCACATTTATTAAAAGTACGAAGCTGTACGATTTACAGTGCACCCTTTTGCACTGGAGCTGTGACAGCTGCTGACTCCTCTCCGGCTTCCTTTGCCTTTTGAAACACACCTCTTGGCAAACAACTTCAAGATGTTTGTCTTCACCCGGCTTTGCTTTTGCCTGACAACCACATTTGTGCCTGGCAGCAGCTGTAACTTCAGTCCCTTCCTTTCTTTTGCTAGCAAGAGGCACAATAGAGTTCCAGTAACCTTCATCCTAAACTCTTCCCTGAACTCCACAATTCTGCTCTATTCATACACAGACTCCCACACATCTAACCTACTGGTTTGCACTCTGTTTTCCACGAACTATGAAGTTTTCAGAATAAACACTGCATGATTTAAGAGAAATCCCAACAATATAAAAGATGAACAAAAACCTAAGGACAGAGGATTTGCTCGTGATCAACTGTAAGACAAATTAAACTGCTTTACTATGATGTGCAACGTTTAGTGATTGTTTTATTAATGCAGAAACACCTGCTTAACTTCATACCCATTCTGATTTAAAGTGCAACAATTAAATCTGATAGTTCTTGTACATCCATATTTTGCAAGTGTTGTTGCTAGAAGACATGTCCTTCAGATTATGCCTTGCATTTGTAAAATCTGTCATTTTTTAGTACCGTTTTGCTTTATTAACTAAAATAAACTGTACAAAAAGCTGTAGAGTTACATTAGCTTTGAACAATGTAGGATACACGTTCTCTGCCAAACTTTAGTGTGCAAACATTTTTACATTTTTTAAAGTGACAAAATTAAGCCAACCTTGAAGTCAGAGTTCATTACTACATTACAAAACAGGAGACTAGATATGGCAAAAGAAATTCCCCACTGAAATCAACACCGTTGTATAATTTTATTTCTAATTCTTAAAAAAATATAAATGAATTTAGAAGAGAGTCACAGTATAAGGGCCCTAACATATTAGACCATTACAAGGTACATAAAAATAGAAGACACAGATTTCTTTGAAACTTTAATCCTTTGATTAAGCAGCAAGCATATCACTCTCCAGGCAAACACTGCTTAAAACAAACCCTACCCCCCAAAACAGGACGTGCAAACTGTATGCACATATTCTGCAAAGCACACAATAAAGACATTTTGCTATGTACATACTTATTTAGTACTACAAATGCTAGGAGTTCCCTACTGTGTGCTACAGTGTATGTAAATTAAGAAATACTACCCATCTCTGACCCTCCCTCCCCCCCTTCAAATACAGCACCTTTGCCCAGTTATAGAATATTTAAACAAGATTCAACGGAATTACAATGTACTGAACAGTTTTATAGCAGTTGGTGGCGGCCAACTGTACTGCAACACCCAACATTCTGCATACTGAAGTCTATCGACAAGAGACAAGACAAAAATTAGCAAAGGTACAATACACACACCTGGGAGACTCAATGCTAAAAAAAAAAAAAAAGAGAAAAAAAAGAAAAGAGAAAAAGAAAAGAAATCCTGAAGATGTATCTTATCGCTGTTAACAATTAAACTGAGATATTTAGGATGTCAAAATGTACCAGATCAGTTTTGTATCGGTTTTGAAGTCTGGAGAGCAGCCAGATTTGTGTGTAGCTGGTGAGGGGACACTTATGACTCCCCAGAACACAAGTTTCAGCGACTACAAATTCCTCGGTGCTTCCTTTACAATGCTGCTTTTCTTAGACAAGAGGTCATCTGATGCTCACACAGCAGCTACGCATCTGCTCTGATGCAGAAGAAACTTTGTAAGAAGGACCTTTTGTACGAGACCTCAGCACACCAGTGAAAGCTGTTCGGAAAGAAAAAATCTCTCAAGTTTGATCTGAAAATATTTTTAAATGAAGGTCAACACCTTAACTGCAATTCAGGCCACAACTATCAAACTTTAATACTAGATTTACAAATTATATAGGATCTGATGCTATAAGAACTTCCCTTTGCACATAAAAAAAGACCTTAACCAGCTGCTAAACTGATTGTTAGACCACTCAATTTATCTGTGAAAAAGCCTAGGGAAAGCACATTCCATTTTCAAATAAACTCTCGTTTTAGTCAAGGGCAAATCTAGTTAATAACAGGATGGATTTAAAAGGACATCATTTCAGCTATAAGCAAAAATAATTTTCTAAATAATATGGCAGTCAACATGAACGTTATTACATAGTCACAAATGTAGTATTTTTCAATAGCTTGATTCAATCACGCAGTTTCAAACGGCGCTACTCAAATTTGCAGCCTGATTTACTTGGAGGGTAGAGGCATCTACTTTGTTCAAAAATAAAAAAAAAAAACACCACCCTCAAAACACTGCTGGGCATAAATCAATGTTTCAGACAAGACCGCAAGTGGAAAGAAAACCTTTCAATTTGGTAAAATTTGGAAGCAATAATTAATACCCAAATGCAGAATTTACTTAGTCAATAAAACAAAATAGACAAACAAACCCCACAATAGCCTCAAACCCAGCTTATCAACTCCACGAGAAATAGCAGGAATCAGAGATAATCACTTAACAGTAAGACTGAGCTGGCAGCAGGTAACTACTGCCACGATATGCTACTAAGACCACCACCAGCCTCTATACTTCCCTCATGAATTCTTAGGCATGATAACAATGATCTAACATATACATGAACTGCAGACAGCCATTCTCAGAGGAATGAAATTCTACCGTACTTAAATTAGAAAAATTAGTGGAATAAAAAAATTAAATTAATGATTCTTGCTATATGGTTCCTCTCCTGTCATCCCCCTGGCGGGTGGAAGTTGCTGCCTCTCTCTCCACGCCAGCCCACAAGAGATATTGCAGCAGGAAACTGGGCTCCTGTTTTCAGTTAACTTCTGTGAGTAGAACACGCATGAGATTTAGTAGGTTTGGTACGATAGCTCACTGAGTCTTCAGAATACTCTTTCAGAAGAGTATTTAATAAGACAGTACCTTTTTAAACATGAAAAAGTGTTCTGGGAAAAACACGAAGAGAAGAAACACCTACATTTTACAAGTGTGTGAAATGCTTCTACTGCTATCTAAACAGGGCCAAAAATTCTGAACCGAAGGCCATTATTTATTTTGCACTAAAAAGTAAAACAAAAAAATAAAAATAAATCACACACACAAGAAACCTCAACGCTACATTTAAGTCTCCTACAATATTATCTATTCCTAGATTTGCCAGACTACTTTCCTGTAGTTAGATGCTTGACTACAAAGAACAGTAATAAAATAAATAGAGTAAAAATCAGTTAAACAAAATCTCAGTATGTTGAACATTTATTCATTTAAGAAGTTAGCTTCCTTCAACAGTTATTCATATAGAGGAGGGCTGTATCGTAGGCATTGTTCTGCTGTACAAGTCTTTGACATAAAAATATTTTTATACAGGTGGTCATTCATGTGGTTCCGTTTCTAGTTATTAGCTTGCTCCTCCGTAAAACTGGTCTGATACCTGTGAAGGCTTGCTCTTTTCTCCCCTTCATGGTTTGGAAAAAAAAAAAGAAAAAGAAAAAAGAAGAGTACATTGATACTATTTTTCAAATGTAGGAGTTAGCATAATTCTGCTTTATTTCTTCAGTGCAGAGTAGACTGAGATTCTGTCTGAATTCCAATGAGCGAGGGTGGCTGCTGGCCACTAACCGTGGTTAACACTGGCCTTGGGTTTAGACGAGGAGGCATGGAATTAGCTGGGCGGATGAGCGGCGGGGGAGGCTGATTTAGAGTCGGCCTTGGCTGAATAAATCGCGCCTGCTGTTGGAGTGGCGGAGGCTGGCGGTGGAGAGCAGGAGCGGCAGGAAGCGCCGGACGGAGTAACGGGGGCGGCTGATTTAAAGTTGCCATGGGAGCGGTAGGTGCTGGAGCAGATGCCTGTGTTGGAGGTGAAGGGCCTAAACACTGAGTGGCCGGAGTGCTTTGTGCCTGCACAAAGGACAAAGATAAGACTGCGTGAACAGCCATCCCAGCCAGGGCACGACGCAGTTGGGCTGCCACTGGCCACTACACAGGAAACAGCATTTAAAAAACAAAACCAAAAAACTGAGAAGTTACTGAAAAGAAATCACCAACCAAAACATTATAGATAGCAGAACTAAAAATATTTACGAAGCAAGAGTCTTCTTCTAGAACAAGAACTGTATTTTAACAATAAAACAGTAACGTGATCGTCACTATGAAAGGTGCAGTCCTGCTCCCAGCTGGTTAACGACATTGGCTGAAGTTCTATGCAAGCTCATCATCATTCTTTAGAATGCGGTTTGCCACTCCACACCAGTTAACCTTATATTATATCACTAAATTAAATGCTGTTCCTCAACCCATGCTTACTTATTTCTGGTACACAAAACACACCTCATCTTCTTCATCAGTGCTCTTTCCTGATGGCACATTAGAAGTATTTTTTGTGTCCTCCCCTAAAGCAGAAGCATCACCATTAGAAGCCAGGGTTCCTTGTTCCGCTTCCCATTCCTGCAATACCTCCTCTAAGTTAAACCGACGCCTGTAGTTTACAAAGAAGTTCTTCACTTGGCCAACAGTCTTGTTGCCAATTACATCTGCAATAGCTTGAAAATCTTTACCATATTTTCGGACACCTGGAAGGCAAAGTAAATAACATAGCTGTGAAGAATCAGTCAGACACAGCTACGTGTGATGTATTTATAGAGAGAACCTACGGGACCTGCAAACCAAGGACTCGCTAATTAGGAAGACTTCTCGATTAGGAGAAGGCCTCGATTTCCATTAAAACAAAATAATTTTTAATTGCACATCTATCAACATACAAATGAAGAACTTTATTAAAAGGTCATTACCCACTCTTCTTAGAGGTCCTGGCTTACTCACCAAGGCTCCCAACCTAAAAACCACAGCGATCTGGCCTCTGACAAGTACAGTAAATCCTTCAGTGTGCTTGCAGTAAGGGCAGAAGCCCAAGACAAGTTCAAGATGGGAGAGGGAGGGTGACCGAGCATGTGTATATAGCTGTAAACAGAGTATAACGCTAGACATGTCAAGTGGCAAACACCGACAGCTCCTGTAGGTTCCCTCCGTGCCACCGGCAGGCAGATGGTGCTCTGCCCACCACCTGGGCAGCAGGAGCAGTAGAGGGCAGCAGCTACTGGACCAAACACAGGGCAGGACAGGGGCACACAGTTCCCTAAGTCACGATACACTGCTCGCTCCTCCACTCGTGACATGCCCTACTGGGGCTACGAAGAGCAACTGGCAAGCATTCACCTGACAGAGGCTTTTTAAAGCTTCATTCACCATTTGAGCTGGGCAGAACCACCTGGGGTTTTGGGACAGCCACCTTGGGGAATGTAAGTAAATATAAGCTATTGGTGTCTGTTTATAAGACAGCCCAGCACAAACCCCCAGGATCAAATCCTCCAGCAAGAAGCAGCATGACAGAAGATCTTTGCATTGTCAATATGAAAATGAATGAAAAGAACATCAGTAGGTCACGCTTCTTTACAAGTACTTTACAAGAAAACCCTTCAGAAAAAAATCCCAAACATGTCCTTTTTAAAGTTCTAAAGTTAGATTTGCATATAACAAAAAAACCCCCTTAAGTACAACATTCCATAGCTTTTAATCCAAAACTGGAATTATAACCTAAAGTTTATTGATCTCCTCTCAGTTGTATTTAGGATATGTGTCTAGTTCCTCCTCTCCCCTGCTTAAAAAAATAAAATTAAAAAAAATCCTCAAACTCTCCAGTATCCTACAACCCAGCTTTTAGCTGCGAAGTATGTTTTTAATCACTAGTGTCCAAAAGCTTGGAGACTAAACTAAATAAAACAGAGTTTTATTCCAGACTGAGTAAACAGAAGACCTAGTTTTTGCTCTCAGCTATGCTCGAGTGAATTGCAATTTGACTTCTTCTGTGAAGCTCCTGATAACTAAACTCATTCAGAACATATTACAGTGCTTAGAGGACAGGCACTCTGTCTCATTACAGGAAAAGAAATTTATGCCTCATTTAATGCCTCACTTCAGAAAGTGAAGGAAAGAATTCAGAAAGTGAGTTGTTTCAAATCTGAAAGCTATGTTCCTTTTCAACTTAATTGTGAAGAACATGACCTTCAGCTTGTTCTGCTCTTTTCTACTTTCTTCATTAATAGGCACTTCTGATGTAGTAATGTACACTCACTGCAATTTAAGAGAAAAGTTCAACTCCAGGGTAGTAGCAATTTCTGCAGCCGAAGCTGATGTTTCAACTGTCAAGAGCCCAGCTACATTATCTAAGATCTTTTCTGGGGCATACAAGAGAATCCAATCATCCCAACTGCAAGAACCTTGGAAAGAAAACAAAGGGAGCTATCAGAGCCATGTGGGAGGGCATGTATCTAGGCAAAGCAAAGACAGGGATTTGGCTCTGTGCTTTATCAGCTGTACAAGGTATCAGCTATACTCCTTAAAAGCTGTGTGCGCACCCACAGAGCACTCCCTCCGGTGTTTTAATAATTCTTTGATTGCCCTACCGTTACTGCCCTTACTAATTTATAATGCTCATTACATGTCCACCGCAACACATCTAACATCCTGTACAATTAATCAAATGAACAAAGGGCTAGCAGAACAAAGCACATTTTCGTTTGAAACTTAATTCAGACTTTTCGTGATTTCAGCCTTTTCTGTCACTGTGCTGTCTATACTTCTTCCTTCCCCTTCATCTGCAAAATGACTGACCCTGTTAGCTAACTTTGACTAAAGTTGTCAAAAATAAGGTCTTAAAGCCTATTTCCAAGCAAGCATCTTGAAAACAGTGTATCTTGTCTTCACTGAGAGACCAGTTGTAAGAAAGAGCTAAAGAAAATTAAATTTCTTGGTTTACCTACCCACAGCACTACTCCTTTTAGATTCTTTTCAGAATGTTACTTAGTACTGCTCTAGCATGACCACAGTGCTTCTACACGATGTAGTAAAATCCTTTTAAGCTGCACCAGAAACAGAGGAAGTTCAATACGTGCTTATGCAAGTTCTGTGCATAAGGTGCTGGCATATATGGAGGACTTGATGCCAACCCATCATCCCTTTCAAATTGGTGCACATTGCTTGCACACCCTTACAAAAACTCTGTGCTAAAGACCACCCAAATTATTTCCAAAGTGTTTAATCTGTTATTCAACAAGAATAATTTTATTAGGTTGCTGAAAGTGAAGCTCAAAAAAGATGACTGCATAGCCTCACTTTCACCGTATATATGAACGTCTTTCTCCTGGCTCATTTGAAAGTAGCCCTGATCCTTGGAATCCTTCAAGCTCTTCAAACCTTCACCCAGTTGCAAAGCTGCACTTGGACATGTGCATGCTCACTATTACGTTTCGTCTTGAATGTCTAACTCAGAGAAGCTCATAAATCCAAATTTGGTGCCGTCTGTACTGCTTAACGTTGTGCGGCACACCAAACACGGGGAGGCACACAAACCATTAGCCTGGGTCCAAAGCAATACAATACAGGATCACAACCAGGCAGAAATAGTTAATGGCAACCTCTGGGTTATGTGAGCTGCAGTTTCAGTGTGATGGGATTACAGTGCTCCTGGCAACTCCCTTATGTAGACTTGGATCCTGGTTGTCCCAACTGTTTTCCACTGCAACGCTATGAAAAATCATGCACAGCTTTTGAATTCAAATTTAGTTGTTTTGAACAAGTCTTAAAACATTTTTGCAATTGCAATTTTCATATGGCCGAGATCTTAGTTTGAAAAGATGATCATGCCCATACATTTCTACACACATAGTTTGTAACTTAAGAACACCTCAAGTGATGAACTGGCCCATTACATTCAATAACTATTCAGACAAAGTTCAACGGTAACCTGTTAAATTATACTGCAGAAGATTGGCTCAGAGATATAAGTCTGAGTACAGAACCCCACTGCAGGCAGCTACGCTGCTTGTAGGATTATATACCTGGCTCTATTTTAAAGTGGGTTTTTTCATTACCTCCTCTTTAGTTACTGCCAGTCTCTTGAGATTATCCCACAGATGACAAGAGTTTTTTCACGTTTCACGATTGTATTACTGCAGATTATTTTTATGATTTCCATGGTTTGATTTAATGTCTCAATTCAAGTGAACAAATCACAGAAGTGCCACCTACCTGCTTAATGCTTACGATTTCTGTAAAATTATTGAAAAGCACACGCCAAAATGTATCAATACATTTGATGAAATAAATCTACGTTGAGTGTGCAAACTAAATGTCCCCATGCTCAAGTCAACTTCCAAGTTCAAGCCTAACACGCATCACGGTTGCTTTTAGTACCACAACCATGACTATGTTCTTCTAAAAACAGAGTCAGGGCAAAAGACAGTGTGGCTCCTTTATGCACGTCTACTAGCTCTAGCAATTATTTTGAAGTAAGAGATCAGGGTCCTTCGCCTGAGCAACAGGAGGCTAATACCTACAGCACTCTCCTTCCAGGAGGGAGACTCTACTACTGGGTGGTAATGGAGGGGTAATAATACTTTGTTCTTGGAGTTAAGGTTCTCTCTCACCTCCATTTTATACAGTGGCAAAGGGGGGCGGGGGGAGAGGAAACAATACACAAAAAAAGCACATGTAAATTCAATGAAATCGGGTTTCTTCCAGAAGGCCTGATTTCTCACCCCATTCTTATGTATCAAGGCTGACTACCTTTATAAAACACAGAACATTCCCTAGAGAAGACACCAGAAGACTAGAACTCCTCTCCAGGGAATCACCAGCAATCCTCATTCTCTTTTGCCCATGCTCCAGTTTTATTATTTACCTTGTCGGTCACGTAGTGCCATAGCTAAACAAAAAGCTAAATGCATTCTTAGTGCTTCCCAAATTGGTGCTTAGTGAGAGCTCCAATAACTAAACTATGAAAACGCAAGGTGGTTTAAATCCTTTCATGCTAAGGCAGGACCAATGAACCTGGATTTTTCCCACTTCTCTAGCAAGCAGTCTACTTACTCTATTACCATATTAAAGACAGGCATCTCCTTCAGTTGCATTTGGGAACAAAATAAAAAAAAGTGAGCTTGTTAGCAATACTGAGAGGATGAACTTCGGACAGAAAACGGCTTGGAAATGCAAATCCCAGTCTGAGGCATGTAAGTTGAGAGGCACAGACACACCATGCTCTTCACTATTTCCCTGCACACTTCAAAATAAACCTAACTTTAGGTTCAGTCATCTGGCTAACAACTACCAGGTATGGCACACCTGACAACTTTACACTTTTATCCTGATCCAACTGAAGGTTTTACGCTAAAATTCAGACTTTCATTTTAAAGGTGAAGAATACAGAGAAATAAAGCAGATGTGTATAACTGAGCTCATTATATTATCTTAAAAGAGATGATCCATAGAAGTGTGTGAGTATATAGGGTCTTCAAGACAGTGTTAGGCTCTCTAGGTATTTCCCTTGCATGTTCCTTGATTAGGCAGTGCACGTTAAAGCACTGACAAAGGTCAATTTTCCTTCATATAAATGAAACAACTTCAAATTAACTGTATCGATAGCCTACTAGATAACGTTCTGGGGTTTTTCCTCCAATAAGACTGTTAGTCAAGTATCCATATCCAGATTCAGACTCTTAAAAGGCCTCCAATGGATAGATATCTGCTCTTTTATTCCGTCACAAACAGAGAAAAGTAACTGTGAATCAGTTACTTCTGATTTTTCCTACTTTAAGGATATGGAGAGATGCCAATAAATTTTTGCTTCAAGTTTTATTGCTTCAACTATTGCTTCAGTCTTCCACTTTAGAGAAGTTCATGTAAGGTGATTTAGAAAGTGATTGAAGGGCCTTTTTGGCACTACTACAGTTGTTAAACCTGGCTTAATTTTTCTATTTGAAATTTAATATGGGTAGATGAAAGACAAGTGTCATGTTGCTTGAATGAATGCCCTAAATACTCTCAGTATTTTGCTACTTTCCCAGTGACTTTCTTGTAAGAACCGATAAAGTTTATCTTTTCACTAGAGGGAAATACAAACACAAGCCTGAGTACCTCTTCAAACCCTTTGCATCAGATTTCAAGTTGCTACTATTAACATACCTTGTACTGCAAGAAGCTGCTCTTCTGTGGTCCAACGGGCATTGATTTTCTGATTAGACTATTAAAATTAGAAAAATGGCACAAAGATCATTAAAATGTTTCAACAGCTGCAAAATATCTGAGCATCAGAATGTGTTTTACTTGCACTACATTTTGTAACATAGGTTAAAATCTCTTGTTTATAAGGCATAAATTTATAGTTTAAGATTGCTTCATGAAGAGGAAGTAGGATTTAAGAATTTAAGCTTAGAACTGCACCCATAGTTTTTCCTGTTTTATTGCAGTTCTACTATCAGCTATATCATAACTTTTGCACAAGCTAATGATCTTTATGCAGACAGAATTTGAATTTATAGTTAAGTTTATCTAAATTATTAGGACTTGGTGTCTGAAGTGTTTTGCATTCATGTTACGTTTCATATCCAAGCCTTTAAGACAAGCAAAAGGAGAACTTCAGTAGCAATACATCATTCACTTCAGATGCCCAAATGTATATACACTCATGTTTTCACACAGAACATAGAATTTACTGCTAGCAATCTACATTATCTACTTTTAGTCAGAAAAAAGATCATATATCAGGGCTCAATTTCAGCACTCTATTGTCATGAACAGACATGGCATTTCATTTTTTTTTCTGCTTCTTTATTCAGCCAGTAGCCGTAAAAAAGCCTATCACTAATTTCTTGTGAAGAAGCCAGACTCACCCCTGCATGTAATTCAATGGATGCTGTTTAAGCTGCTGCTGAAATGCAAACACTATGCTGCAGCAAAACATGTTTCTGTAGCTTCCCACTAACGTCAGTGCAAGGCCACAAGTTCTAATATTTATTCTGATTTACCTCAGGAGGTTTGAATTCTTCAATCCCGCCTTCCATTTTCTGTTTAAGTGCACTGTTTACTTGCTTAGCATTTTGAACCTTGGTCAAAAACAACAAAGTTAATCAGCTCCACAAAGAAAGTTGGTCACTTTACACATATATCTTCACTAGGATTGCCACAAGTGTACCTCCTAAGTTAGAAAGAGAAATATTATGGTTTAAGGCTTCACTATTTTTAACTGTTAAAAGAAAAATACAGCACAGTTCACTATGGAGAGAAAAATATTTAAGCCAGTCTTTCGAAAGAACAGTTTGTCTGCAGGAATATTAAAAGTAGGACATAACAAGCAAGTTTTGATAATGATGCATATGTTCTTGAAGAAGAATGCCGAACATTCTAGACACAAAACTTTGTTCTTAAAAATCTAAGTGAGATGTACTGTATACATTAGCTTCTTCTCTTCCAAAAAGCACTAAAAAAAAAAGATTGATGAGATGTTTCCAGTTAGTTCCTTCTGACAAACTGCTTTTTGTTCACCTTAGATCATTATGATTTCCTTTAAGGGCGATTCTTGAAATGATTTAAAATATTAAAATAAAATATCTTAGTCTATAAAAAGCGGAGAGCTTCCGAATCATACATGTACATATCTGTTAACCATTTAAACCTGACAGCAATGCATGTAAGGCAACATAGGTAAGAAGATAGTTTTGCGTACTATGGTGCACAGCTATTACAAGTGTTCTTAAGTATGGACACAAAAGCAGGCAACTCAGTGTGAGATTCCAAAGGCTGCATCTCAGATCACTGCAAGAAAAAAAAGAGAAACACAACCTCAAGGCTGTAACTCACCTACGCTTAGGCTAAAGAGTGAAACCCACCTATGCTAGCCCCAGAGTCCTGCTGTGACAGAAAGAAGCATATTTCTCCTGTAAAAGAATATGAGGGAGCAAAAACCCCATGAAACCCTTTATTCACTCCATGATTTTTCAACATGGCAGCTCTTAGTGGTCTATAAGGAGGCAGAAATTCCAGGAGAAACCTTGGCTTTGTAGCCCCATCGCTCCTAGAAAGCAAGCATGCACATACTGCTGTACCCTTAGAAGCTGAATAGATCCTGTGTTTCAACTTTAAGTGCCAAAAGTTAACTTCGTGCAAAGCACACAGGCAATTGTCCTCTTAAAGGTGAAGACGACAAATCTTTTCCAAATTTAGTAAGAAGTAGAAAGGTCATCAATTCAAACAGAGAAATAATTGGGCCCATGATTCCCCCCCACCTATGCTTTCATGGTGTGTGGGGAAGGACACCCAGAAAAACAGCTACAATTTTAAGCATAACAAATGTAACTTCCTTTGCTTCATTGGTCTTATTCTAACTTGTCACAGAAATACTTTTAACAAAGATTAAAAGAAAAATCAAATCAAATATAACTTCGGTTTTAATCTGTCGCCAAATCTGTAATGTTGTTTTCATGCCATACTCCCCCCTCTCCTTTTTTTTTTTTTTTTAAAGGAAGTCATCTTGTTTCATGTTATCCACAAAAGCAGATGAACATAAAAAACAAAACTGAAGAATAGCTGGTTGCTAGTGTCCAGCATTTCTGGTGATAACTGTGAAACAAAATTAGGAAGACTCACATTAAAGAGGTTTCGGAATCTTCACAGATAATCTTCAAAATCATTACAATCAGAACAATCTGAGATGAAAACAAAACAAGACCAATAACCCATGGTACCTGTCGCTTTAACGAGATTAGTTCCATATCCAGCTGTCTAAGAATTGTGTTGGCGGCATTGGGGCTACAGGAAACAGCTATCACATCTTCCTGGGTCAGGTACATGCCTTTTGGTGGACGGCATTTGGAACGCTGAGAATGGTGGCGATGCTGCAAGCTCTGATATTCTCTTCTACCCAGACCTATTTTGCTGGTCTGAACAGGTTGCTCATTATTGCCCTTTAATTTACAAGAAATAGATCATTAAAGAATAACAGTATCTTGCATACAACTTTAATAAAGAATAAAGCATCACATAGCATTATAATGTAATATTTGTGACAACGAAAACCTAAGCTAACATCCTCCTTTGCATGTAGTATCCAAACTACAGTCTTGCAGATGAGCTGATTGAGCATACCAGTCATTTGCCGGGTAAGTCTACATTAGTCTTAGAAAGGTCAGTTTTCCAAACCTTTCTTTATTATTTTTTTTAAATGGCTGAAAATACAATAAACAGTACAGAAATCACAGTCTGAATACTGTGAAAAAGGGCAAAAATCAAGAACCTCTTATGTACGCAGAAGGTAAAGAACATATATATATATATAAAAAATACGTTTAAACCAAGTAATCAGTGAATTTAAACATTTATTTCTGGTCAGATATGAAGAGTTCAGGTGAAGATCAGGGAGGAAGAATGAGATAAAGTCAACCAGGACAGGCAAGAATGCAAAATGACACTTCTCCCTGCTGCAAGCACTCTGCAGAAAGCAAAAGTGCAGTTTGCTGTGGGAGGGGATCTGAGATTTGGAAGAATCGTAGAAACTCCAACTTCCAACTTGGGTTGGAAGAGACCTTCAAGATCATCGAGTCCAACCATAAACCTATGCCAAAGCCACCCCTAAACCATGTCCCTCAGCACCACGTCTACATGGTGATTACACCACTTCCCTGGGCAGCCTGTTCCAATGCTTGATAACCAAACAGATAGGATGGATGTACTTTTGCAGTCATTATAAAAATCTATGTAATTTAGCAAACTTAAGCCTTTGTTGTTTGCTTTTTGACGTGGAAAGGGATAGCAAAGAAGAGACTAAGTCTTTGTAACTGCTCTTTTGATATGTTTGGGCACCTAAACATATCAGCTTTGTCTTCAACAGCAGCTTTGCACAACAGCAAGTCTGCACGCATGCAACTCCCATAGAGCAACCAGGTAGGTTCCCTACAGACCAGGAGCAGAGAAGACAGGATGACTTTTCCTGCAAGGATTTTTCAATTCAAAGCAATGCTTTGTACCAGAACAGAGATGGGATTCAGGCTTTTTGCTGCTTCAAGCAGCTCCCTACTGCTCCTCCCTGCTGGCATCCATGCAGGTTAAGAGGAGGTGGTCGTCCGATCACAGTGAAGAGAAAACAAATTGCAGCAGCCGTTATTGTTATGTTCTGTAGCATTAGTACAGATCAGCAAACAGCATTTTGCTCTACTGTGCTTGACCTTCTGCCACATCCTCTTCCCAGCTAATGTAACATCTTAATTCAGTCACAGATTTCATAGAGGCCATCTTAAAAGCAATTAAGATATTTGGTCTTCCTTGGAAAGTTGATATAGAGCCTTACGTCCTTGACATCTAAAAATCACAAGGTTAATTTTACTTCTGGCCCATTTATACCATTTGTATTTTGGTTCTGCATTGCTCTTTCAGTATTAAATTGCAGTTCCTGTCTGTTCAATCTGGATTTAAAGTGAAAATATTCTCTCAAGCTTTTGTCTTGCCAAGCTACAGTGTTTGGCTTGTTTTAGTTTTCTCTGGTAGCAGAAAGTTTCCATTGCATTGCCTGTTCAAGTAGCCTACTTGGTTTATATTTTGCTTAGGAAGTGAAAAGTACGCAAATCCTACCAGAAATACTAGATGACAAAATTATCTTATGTAGATCCAAACAGCTCATCGGAAACTGCACTCTTATTTGTCCTGTTCCTAGAAGTCTATGAACACACTACTTTCATTCTGGACTGTATGTAGTGATTCAAACAATAGCCAAGGAAAGTAAATTGAACAAAATAGCTCTTATTTAGAAGTGGCTTAGGCAGCAACTCAAATCAACAGATTGCAAGAACATTGTTACAACAGCAGAATAAAGTAAAAAGGCTCATTATTAGACCTTGTGCCATTTCAAGTTCTAAAAAACATATCCTGGAATGTTAAAAAAAACCACCTCCAAGTCTTTTACAGACAGAAAGGGGTAATTGTAATTCCCTTTTTTTCCCCTGCCAAGACAGTTAGGTAAAGTTATACATTGAAAGTCACTGCAAAGCTGAGAATGGACTCTAAACTTATCAGTCTCTTAGTCAACATCATTTTGGGTAGAACTGCCAAGTTTTATTAACAATCCTAGATACCACTTCACAGACTTGTTGAGGTTTTGCACTACCTCTCATTCTCAAGAAACATAAACTGTCTCATTTTAAGAAAATCAAAAATGCATTAAGTTGATCAAGGAAACAAATGTTTAAACCCTTAACTGTGTTTTTCTAGTCTTGTTCATAAATAATTTATTGTTTACCAAAAGAACCCCCCCAAAACCCCAAACCTAAACATACTCCAAACACAGCACTTACCTGCAAAGCTAACAGTAAGTGCTCATTAGAGGACACAAAAATATTTTTTCACTACACTTATTAATAGAAAATGTCTCAATAAAGCCACGTATTAGTTGCAATGCATAACCTCACTGTGGCTTTGAAAGAACAAAAAAAGTTATTCTTGGAAAAATGTCATTTAATTTTAAAATGCAAAAAACCCCCATTTAGATTCCAGTAAGTCACAACCAGCAAAACTGTAAACATATTAACAAGACAGAGGCGGGGGAATGTTGTTTTACCAAGTAGCAACAGCAAGCATCTCTTATACAACACTCGGGAGATAGTGAATGTAACAAGAGATGCATTTATGTCCACAGAATGGAAAAATACATGATCAAATTTTGTTTCCATCAGAAGTTGTCAAGATCTTGATCACCTAAAAACCCTGCGATTTCAGCAGGCTGCAAGCTCTTTACTACAAATCGTATTCTTCACAGTAACACGTTCACAGAAAACAAACAAACTGACATTCACCATTAAGCTATCTGTTACCTCCTTTTTGGCTTCTTTTTTGGGATCATAATCACTATCATTTCCATCCATTGGATGAGCTTCTTCTACGTCATCATCACTGAGGACACATTACAAGAAGTTGGTCACTTTATCTATTTTTTTAATCCCAAATATAAATTTATATCAGGGTAAGACAGAATTACGTACTCTTAAAATATCTAAGTATATGGCATCTCAAAGTTATTTGTAGTTTTCAAAAGAAAGCTGTTACAAACACACTTCCTTTATTAAATTCTAATAATTATTATGATAAACGAACAATCCTGAACTGTAGTTTCAAAATGACTTTTAGCAGTGCTGGTACTGCTGGCCAAAACATTCGGTGTACACCTTTCTTCAATTCAACCACTTCTGCCAACATGAACTCTTACATGGTCAACTATACCAAGGCTAGAAATAACCTTTCATTTGTCACATTAATTTTAATAGATCAATTTTCAAGCCACTGCATGAGGTGGATGAATAAACCCTTGCTGAAGTCTGCGGGGAGCAAAGGGAACAATATAAGATGGGAAAACACAGGACTGCTTTTTCATCAGAGTGCTCAAGATCTAGCAATATGGGGGGGGGAGTGTTAGGGGGCAAAATGAATTCTGCTGAATTAAATCAAAGAGAAAGTGTTGAAAAGATAACAGTTAATTTAGTCAGGTCCAATCCAGTCATTCACACAATATAATTTCTCAATAAATGAATGTAAAAACACCAGAAAAAATTCTAATTGTTACAACCTCCCCCTCCCCAAAATGCTGTATTAGATGCAAACTGATTTTCTTCTGTAATTTTTCAGCTATAGGGACACTAAGTAAGCATATGAATTTCAAATTTTGGAAGTTCTTTTCAATAACATATAATTAAATAGACCCTTTTGCCCTAGCTAGGCAGTCTTCCATAGATGTAAAATCATACTCTCCGATATAAATATGATTATGTTACATATACATTCAACATACTAAATCACTTTTTAAAAAGTGCAAGTTAATACTCAAGTACAATATACCTTAATTTCATAGTAACTATGGGAAACATCATTCCCTTTTATCCAAGACAATTTAACTATTTTGAGCTCTAATTCTCTTTGACTGATAGCAGTTCTAAGTCTCCTAAAATAAGATTTTATATAAAGTTTAGTTGTAAAACAGTACTTGGTTATTCTAATTGCTACAGCACTCTGCAGTGGTTATCTTCCAGTTTGAGTTCCGTTCTAGTTCAAAACAAGCCAAATCAAGAAAAAACCCAACCCAGAAACCCCCCCCCCCCCAAACACTGTCCTCCCCACACAATAATATAGGGTTAGACTTCTCAAATAAAGCATTATTTCTAAACCACATCCCCAAACTCTTTTTTAACAAAAAACCAAAAAAACCCAAACAAAAAACAACAAAACCCACTGTTTTTTTACAGTTATTCATTAAAGCACTCAAGTGTGTTATTACAACTCACGCCAACCGGAGTGATCTTAAGTTCTTAAGACACAGGTACCAAACCCCTGGCTAAAAGCAGATACATCACCACAGATGCTCAAATCTAAAACCATGGTTCATCCTGAAAAACTGTCTGGAAATTACTCTGACATTTCCACCTAGAAAGACTTCAGTCTCTGGTTAGCTACTTAAGATTATAAAACTTACCTGTCACCTTGATTATTTCTGTTAGCTAGTTTTCGAGCCTGCCGATCCATCAAACTCGTCCTAGAGCGAGTTTTTTTCCAAGAATAGTAATATTTTACAAGGCTTGCAATGGTTTTGTCTGGAAGCTAGAAGAATTCATTAACACATTAATACTTCTTAAAATTAAAATTCCACCCAAGATTATAATTCTGCTCTACTTACAACCACTCTTACCCAAATATTTTAAACGCATGGATAAGATGGAAAGGAGAGATATATTTTATATACATTTTTTAAAAAGGGGAAGGGAAGGGGAAGGGAAGGGCTTTTTTTCTTAGAGTGAAAAAGCTAGAGGTCCAAAAGACATGATGAAATTAACTTAGATCTCACATTCAAGGTTGTTCCCGAAGCTTTTACACAGAAATCAACATGCAATTTTAGCCCAACAGGAGCCTTTGCTCTTAGTGCATCTGAACTGTTTAACACTTCTGATTAAAATACTACTTTACCATTTGCTGGATCCTGTGAAAGCTCTTTCCATGGAAGCTAAATGCTTGTTCAAACAGGACTTTATCTTCAACTGTCCATTCATCAGGGAAAGGAGTGAAGTTAGGGAGATCCGCAAGGGACTTCTCAATATTATGTTTATGCCAGAACAACATGCCGAGAGCCTTTGAAAAGAAATAGCCCCTTTTTGGGTTTAGTCAACTTTCTAAAATGTTGAGACAAATTAAATAAAAAAGGCAATTTATTTATTTAAAATAAAATTTGACTAGCAGAACCCTTTCTCAAAATATACTTACAATTTTATTGGCTATGTACTATAGGTTACAAGATTCTCTTTGGAGATGACATGAAGAGCGGGCACATCTGTACTTTGTTAAAGGTCTGAAAGCTAGACAATTTAAGGTTGGCATGGCAGCAGTAATTCTGAAGTAGCAGGAACTAGGCCGATAGACTCAAATCAACCTGCTTTCTTCCTTTACAAGCATATCACATACACAGTTCCTTATAGGTCTTCAGGCCTTTATTACCAGACCACTCAAAAAAGAAAATAAAAATACTTTTCAGCAGCCAGAAGATCATCCAAAATGCAAGTCTGAAAGTTCAAAGTGAAAGTGGTCTTTCTACAACTCTCCAATCCACAAATAACGGCACAGCCACTTCCATGTCATGTGCACCTAATAAGGAATGGAAATTTAAATATACTTTCTTGCATAATTTCCTTTCTTGATATCCTTAAAGAATTTTATGCCGATTAGACTTTCTGCCAGAGAATCAATGACAGATTTGATGCCACGCCTGTCATGGGAATTGGGAAATGTAATCCACTCCGTTTCAACCACACAGCGCAGACGTGATCACCAGTTGTTCATCAGCTCTCCAAAACCCTGATTCCACATCTTCTAATAATCTGGACACAGCAAACCTCTTTTCATGTTAAAATGGCAAGTGACAAGCACCTCTTGCAAAGACAGTTTCTTTTTCACTGTGAACAGTCCACAAATATTTAGTGCCAGAAGTTGTTTTGAAAACTAGTCTTTTCTGAAGACTTATTTTGAGATCCCTCAATTCCCTCTCTCCCCTAACAAAAGCCAAGCCATAAACAAACAAACAAACATCACCAAAGTGCAGGTATTCTGGACATTGTAACATTGGCAGCTTCTTTTTCACAAAGCAGTTGACTAGCAAGTCTTTGCTATTGGGAGCTTCCATCCTCCAAAACTCATATCATACAACTTGTTTTGACTTATACACCGAGTATTTTTTTTTCGTAATAAGTAATCTCACTTTCACATAAATTGGTTAATTTACAAAGAAAATTGCAATAGAACTAAGCGCAGACCAGCAAAGTTTTATCCTGTACTTTTTACGGGATGGTGACTAAAGGTTATTTAATTAAGTGAACTTGTTTGTTACTCTCAAACCTAGAATTTGATTCTGTTTCCCTACCTCTGAAAACACACTTGTTTAAAGTTGGTTTACCTCTTTTTTTCTTTTAAAAATATGCAAGAAGACTTTCTAGCGCTGTCCTTATTGCAATTAATGGTTCAAAATTGTACCATATATGAATTCTAATGTTAAAGATTAAATTTGTAAGCTGCTTTCCTAATAAATTCTTTAGCTAAATATACACACACAATTGCATGACATGCCCAGCGTATCAAGAAACATACCAAACCTTTCAAAAGTGCACATTACAAGCTGAGCATGTCATGAAAACAAAGAGCTCAATCTTTTGCAGAGAATCCAGACCACAACTGTATGCAGATCCATTTAACTGCAGTGTTTGCTGCCGTGCCTGAAGAGAAACAGTGTTAATTAATGGTAACCAAGGGGAAAAAAAGCAAAAAACTTGTGTTATACTTTTACATTAAAAAAAAAAAATCCTTTAAATGAGCACTCTCATTTCACAGCACTTACCTGTTCCACATTGTATCCATGTTTTTCCTTTGCTATTGCTATATATTCATCCACTGTAACAAAGCAATGTCAAAATTATTCTTTAGTACTTTTACTTCTGCTACAAGGTGACACAGAATTAGTCTTTAACATGGGGAAAAAAGTCTTCCCATGCTTTAATACACTGCACAGGCCCAGGTCCCCCAAAACGTTAAATATATTCATAGCTTTATTAACAACAAAGAAGCCCACTGTCTTTAATCCAACATTTCGTGTTTTTAATAAACTTTTTACATAAGCTAATTCTCAGTGGAAAAAGATGTTCTCCTTCACATTTTTACTACAACAGAGCCACAGAGGCTCATGGCTTATTTATTTAAATCAGAGACTAGCTGGTCAGTCAAAGGCTATGTCTTCTTGGGACCTGCTCCTAAGAACACAGACACATGGGGGGGGCGGATCCAGACACCTGAGTTAGTTTTAAATGTTTTAAATTGAACTGCTTCCACTGTTGATACTCCCAAACATGTTAGAAATTAATGTAAAGAGATCCTAGATCAATTATTTTGCATACCCCTGACATTAGTATAATTTTCACTGACCAATATTAATTTTAACCGTGGGATGAAGTCAGTTTTCAATGGAGAATATGAAAATTCAATAATTAGGTCATCAACTACACCAATAACATATTTTTTTAAAATCATATTTAGCTATACTAGAGCCAGCTTTGAGATGAACAGTTTCCATCATTTTGCAATTAAGTCCTGCTAGTTTTGATCTTCAGTGGGTCCTTTTTTATTTTTAAAGGAACAGATTCTTCCCATTTACCTTCTACAGTTCACAATTATGTGGCAAGTAAATGTAGTTGAAAAGGAAGTATGCTTGAGAAAAGGGAATAATTATATCCTCATTATTCAAATGGCCCAGAGATGTCCTTGCCATGAACTGCAAAGAGTTAATTGTATTTTAAAGGAATTAAGAAAGTGTTTAATAGCCATAGTTGTAGAGGAATTTATTTCTAACTGTTCTGCAGTAGTAGTAGAAGGTACGGGTTCCCTCAAATGTAGAGGGACACAAACCTCTAACGACTAATAATAGGTAGAAATGGTCCTGAGGACCAGGTTCTCATGACTGCAACTTCAAAGTTTACTCCCCTATATAATGCATGGGAAATTCAAGCATAGAAGGTAGGATTAAACTAGATTAAACAGATAATTGATCACATTTAGTCATATGACTCCTGTATTTCAGATCACTTTTTAAGGGAGAACATGCTCAGTTTTTCCTGATAAGACAGCAATAATAATTTCCCCTTGAACTGGGCCTCACCACATTCTGAGTTTATCCACTGCAACTCCTGCTCCTAGAAATTTAGAGCAGTATCATGTTTGGATGATTTATTCTTTTATTAAAAACTGAAGGTTTCACAGACACTGATGACAATACAACACAGGCAGTGTTAGTTGAAACAAAGACTTAACTATAAAATAAGAGAAGGTGATCTTTCCTTTCCCCGGAGTTCTCTAAATAAAAAAAAATAAAAGAGAAGCTTTGTGTTTAATTCACTAATTTGCAATTTACACGGTATGTAAAATAAAGAGTGAACAGGCACAGCAGCAACAATTACTTAGTTATACTCAAGCATCCAAATTCCTAAGTAGGGAAGAACTTACACTTGGCATCTGGAATATTATGATATGGAGACCATACTAGCATCCCTCCATTATCTTTATCAGTATATTTTGTGGCACCTGTAAGAAAACAAGTAAGTCTCAGTATTTATAAATATGATCTAGAGGAAAGCTATTCACAGGACAGTAAGTAAAAGGCAACTATATTAAGAAGTCCAGCCCAGCTATTAAGGGGAGAGGGGGAAAAAATAGTTAATTCCACATTATTTCCTTAAGATGTTGAATGGCTGAATTTAAACACTACCCTTATGAGGTTCAGTCATAATTTGCTATTAGACAGGGTCCTGGTTACCACAATTGGAGCATTAAAGCGCATTGCTGAAGTTGGCACAGATGCAAAATTTAGAGGTACTTGTGTTGGAACAGTCCTCCAGAACTTACAATTGTCTACTAGTACTCCAACATTTATCACTACCATAGGAGTGTCAGGATCTACTGTGTGAAGTCAGGCTTTCTTCAAACAAACAAACAAAAAAGTATGAGCTGGGGGTAGAAGACAGTCACCATCCCTGATCCTTTCAACAAGGAAACAGACTAATAGCTATGCCAAAAACAATTCTGTTCATCACTCACACTCTCTAGTTTTAATGTTCATAGCCATGTAATTTTGATATTCATGGCCAACCAAATTGTGGAGCTGTAGAAAGTAGTTACGTGTAAAAGTAAACTTGTTTTGGTTAGTTGGGGGGTGGGGGAGTGGGTGTTGGGGCTTTTTTTTGGTTGTGCTTCACCTCCACCTCAGTGTAGCATGGGAAGCAGCCTAAGTTACCTAACCTATCAGGACAGAGCAATTTTTGCAATACTGATGCAACTTTGTACAAAGCACTACATCAGAGAGCCTTTGATTTTTAAAAACACGCTGTAAAGGAAAAGGAAATTCCCCAATACTGGAAAACCATTAGCTAATAGTTACATTTCATTAATATTTTGCAAATGTATGCTAGTACATAAAGCCTCTTGTAACTTATTTATTTACAACAATTTATTTTGCTAAGACATTGCTCAACAATTGGAGCATTTACACTTGTGTCAGTATGAATTCCTTGAAGAAACACCTTCAGAGGAACTTTCCTTGCATCCTTTTTGGAGAAGGACAGATTTGTTTATTCAGTGAAACAAATAACTTTCCACACCATTTTAAGCTTCCACACTTTATATTTAGGTTGAAGGAAACAAACAACATTTTGTTGAAGGAAACAAAACAAATCAGTGCTTTGGAAAAGAGAAAAACTTAGTGCTTTCTAATTATGTGCTATGTTTTGTTGCTCTTCCCTCTTTAGTTTGGCAGTGTATTGTATTTGCTATCATCTTTGCAATCTTTAGAGCCATTACGGCTATGAACTTGAAAACCAGTTAATTAGAAAAAGTAAAAGAACTCATGAGAACTCGTGCATCTTCCAAAATTAGATGTGTAAGACATAATCTAAATGCACCATAAACTCTGTAACAAGTTGTAAATGTACACACATTCATAAAGCACTAGTTTCAAGGCATAAGCAGTACTAAACTGTGAAAGGGGTTTGGTATATAAGAACAAATTCCTTAATATAACATTCTACTTCGGAACAGAAAAGCACACCATTGTTAGTCCTTAGGAACACAGTATTTCGTGCAGAGCAATGCAAACATGTTGCAGGCACAACACTTCTCTTGTCCACTCAAGTTTCTCTCACGAATAAATGACCACCTCCCTGCGCTCCACTCTAACTCGGAGCGAGGAGAAAACAGGACCACTGTAGAACGCATCAGAATTTCAGGTTGTGAGCAAGAAGTGTCTAAACTTAACATGAGTATACCCTCAGTTTTTCCTCCCAACAAAATGCCAGGCAGACACCTGCAGACAAGTAGATATGACAGACATTATCAGGTATTGAATATCAAGTACTAAAGTGAAAAAAACTTAGTTTCAGAGACCTATCATTTGTGCCTGCAGGAGATGGCGTATCTGGTGACACTCCTGTACTGAAGTGCCACCCTCACGTGACTAACAAACAGCTCCCACCACAACACCCCTTTTCAAAGCAGCACTGTTTCTCCAACAGGAATCAGACAACTGTTTCCTTTCAGGTGTCATCTTCACGCTGCCAAAAGGAAAGCAAAGATGACAAAGGAAGGATGGGACACATACAGGTAGGACTGTGCTCGAAGGAAGGCATCCTGTCCTCAACACAGGCTGTCCATAGCTACAGTACAGGGATCCCTCCACCTCCATATGCCTTTATGAGAACTGCTTCTTGTCCTTTGTGCCCAAAGCATTCAAGTGAGCAGCCCCAAAGGCTGTGTTATATCTCAAGGACAACATGATCTTTATCTGCAAGATCCATTCCGATTACGGACAGGGTCTGGAAATATCGGGCAACAAGTTAACCAAAGCACGTTAGAAGAGCAGAGTTGTAAGCCAATGAGGAAGAGAAAGACCATGAGCTACATCTCAAATATGACAAGTCTCCCCCTGCCCAAACCCCACATTCAAACTACTTAGGAAGAGGTTTCTGTACTTCAGCCGCTGCCACTTAGAAAACCGGGCTGTCTGAGGATGACCCACAAGCACTCTCCACTGCTTCCAGAATGGAGAAACTGTAGCAGCAAACCGACACTTTCTAAATGGCAGCTTAGCGTTAGAAGTTCGGTACAGGCGGATGCTCTGTACATGACCCTAAATACTGAAAATAAAATTAAAATCTGGAAGGATACAAGACTTAGCAAGGGCATTGCTGGGCAACACAGAAATGTAAAAGTATCATCATTCGCTTAAGACTAAGCTTTGTGAGGAGGAACAGAAACACAGAAACTAACAGGAAGGAGAACTAAATTTCTAAAATAAAGGACTGGAAATCTTAAAAATAAGTAAAATAAATAAATTTAAAAAAAAAACCAAAATCAGGGAACATGAGGACTGATGGCATGGAATAAATGGGAAATTTTATATACTTCAGCCCACCATTTAATAATTCTGTTTTCATATGGAATGACTAGAGGGAGAAAAGTTACAATGAAATACACAGAAATGGAATCTGAGAAGAAGGTAAACGGGAAATAAGTATTTCAACATTAAGTAAGCAAAATTCATACTAAAGCCTTTGAGAAACCCAAATATGAGTAGACTGAAACTTCTCTAGCAGTCACCTCATGTGCGGATGACACAACAGTATGGTGCGTCTCCAGTGATGGCATTCTACACTACACTTTCCACGAGAATGCAAACAACACAAGGATACCAGCTTTGTAACATCCTCCTATGTCTATAGGTGGGTCAAAGTACAAGCAGAAGCAGTTTCACCTCAAGAATATAAAGTACTATAGGAAAACCAGCAGGAGGAGACAAAAATGCAGGAGATAGTTTATTAACTCAGTAAATTAGATGAGGAGATCCGGGATGTTTGTTTTATTAAAACCATTTTTTTCAGCAAGAAAATGTATGTCGTTGCAGCAGGATCTAGTAACAATTAAAAATGCTATTTTCCCTGCAGCTTTATCAGAAGGCTTGCCTGTAAAAAGGTGATGGTGGGGAAAGAGGTAAGAAAGAGTATGTTTAAATCAACTTCTTCTAATTATTGCTTCTAGCCACAATCCACTTCTTCCAAGACACACTTACAGTTGATACACTTTTTCTTTAAGTGATTTCTTATTTTATACATGAACTCAGGTTTAAAAAAAAAAGTTTACTACTCTCACAACTTTAATCATGAATGTTTTGTTCCTCAATGTATTGAGGTAGAGCGCTGCTTACAAATATTTTTAAACACAGGCTAACTGAGGCCAAAAGACTGGTATTTATTCATTTTAGTACTCTTTCTGTGTGTGTACCAGAGGGCTGACTTTGTATCTTAGACTTCTACCTAGTTTAATACATCATCGATTCCCTTCTCCCACCTATTTATTTTAAGGGGGTTAAAAATACCCAGCACTCAAAGTGCTGTAAATAAACACGCATTCTAATGTATCTGGAAAACCCTCAAATAAAGTCATTAAAACAATCCCAGGAAGACAGACCTTTAAAGTTAGTAAATTAGAGATAGTGCCTATGTCCATATAAGCAAAAAGTAGGACGGAGTGTCCATTACACCATTTGATACAAAAAAACCACCCCAAACATTTAAGTGTAGCTATGATAAGAGCACAACTTCCATCTCTAAGAAATGATGCCTCAAGGGTCATTGGAAGAAAAACCCCAACAAAACAGATGAAAGCACGAGATCTTGCTGAGATCTCCTCAGACAACCAATCTGCTGATGTGGTAAGTATGTATTGTACTTTTACACTGTACAAACCTTTCTTTTTTTTTTTTTTTTAAATTTTATAAGACTTAGGTGTTCCAAAAAAAGTTACTATTTTCTTGACCTAATAATCAAAATAGACACACTGAGAACAATACTATACATTATGCCTTGTACACAAGACTTACTAAAGGAAGATTTTCATCTTTAAGGAAATTGATAAAAGTAAAGGAGTGTATTATTACAATAATCCCAGCTGTTGGAGAAAAGAGCATCAGTTGAATTCCACCCCCCTAGGAGCACTTAGGAGCTTGAAAAAGCCTGGTTATAAGAAAGCAGAAAATTAGTTCTGTGGTTACAAATGCAATGATACTATTGCATATATACTTTACAAAACTGAAACCACAGAACCTCAGTTGTCCTACAAGGGGTGAAGAGTTCTTCTAATTAAAAGAAAAACAAACACTGTGTTGTTTTTCTAATTTAAGTGGCCTGCAGAAAAAACAAGCCCAGGCTGCAGGTTGGAAACGATTACTTTTATTTATGTTTATTTTCACGTAGGCAATGTAAAAATAAAGGGTGCAAACGGTTAGTCTTATTAACAAAGAGACCTAGACTACGTGCTCCTTTCTGAGGCGAAGGCATTCCCTTATGCCAAGATCACGCATCCATTTAATCCCACCCTCCCCCTTTCTTTCCCCCGGCCTTTTCTTTGGCCTGTGGGGACTTGTGCCCATCAAGAGGGGCTCGCTCCAGCTTTAGGAGGCACTATGTGAGCAGCTCTGGCCCAATCCTCTTCCGGTAGGAAATCATCTGACACCCATGGAGCCTGTTTGGAGAACAGGAAAGTAGATAGGCTTCATCTGACCACTACAGCAGAACTGCCAAACGCTCCCACGGCCTCACCGCTCAGGGCAGTAACGCGCGGCAGCCTTCTAGCAATGAACTCGCTAAAACCGAGTACCAGGCTATGCCAGCGTACCCAGTATTCCTCGGGGCGGGGCTGGGGGGGGGTGAGGAAGGCGGAGGAGAGCGGCTCAGCTGGCGACAGCGGGGCTGGCGAGGCTACTACAGCACACAAAACCAGGGGCAGGAGTTTCCCACCGAGCGCATCTTCCACCCAGCGCCTCCAGCACGCAGCCAGGTCTGCCCAGCTTCCGGCAGGGCGCACCGCTGCCCACCCTTGCCCGAGAGAACATCCATCACCCCCCCACCCCCCCGTCAAATGATTTTTAAATCACCTCGTTAATATATTATAGGCGTTATGGCTTAAGGAGATTTTTTTTTTTAAAGGAAAAAAAAACCAACTGAAAAAGCATCCAGCCTTTTTCTG
>VZSF01002310.1:564892-579916 GCA_013398295.1 Chionis minor
TGGGGCCGGGCCGGGCCGGGCACCGGCCGTGGAAGCCGATGGCGGCCGGGGGCCGGCGCGGTGCGCGGGCCGGTAGCGCTGCCGGCGGGGCCGCCTCGCCAGCCGCGGCGTTGGGGAGCGTTTCGAACCAGGGTCGCGTCAGGTTGGAGCAGATTGAGGGCTCGGGGAAGCCGCCACCAGAAAACGGGCAGCATTGCAGGGGCTGTGAAGCGTGTGTGAAACACTGCCGATTTCCCCTTCCCAATGTGCAAAATTATTTTTTTTAAAATTTGTTTAACATAATTTCAACGTGTTACCAAGTGCTTAGGTGTCGCCATCCGGGTCATGTGAAAATATCCCGGTGTTAAGAGGCAAAAAAAGGCTGAGGTTGGCTCCAGACAGGGGCTGAATTACAGACAGGGTCACAGTCTTGTTACTTAATTTGGAGATGCGTTAGTCAGATTTTGTTTCTGCACAAATACATTTAACGTTATTGTGGCAATACTTTATGTATATGTATGTATTAAAGGTATTTTTAATGATGCAGTGATAACCTAGCAGTCTGATTGCCTGGTGTGTGGGGAAAAAAAGTATAAATTTAGCTGTTAAAAGTTACCATTGCTACATACTGCAGTCAAGTCTCAACGTTCCAACTAAGACTGACACAATCCATTATACTTTGTCACATCTCTGCCATTCTTCCCAAACTTTGCCCTGGCAGCTGTCTGCCCCAAGCTGATTTAAGAGTGCTGGCTGGAATGGTACAGCTGTTTTCTTACAGTGAAACTAAGGAAAGATGACTACTTGCGTCCCTACTTGTGACTACCAAGTGCCCCTAGTGCTTTACAGTAGGATTGTAATGATGTAGTTCGCTATGTTTGCACCGTGCAACGTGGTGAAATTTTATACTTTGGAAAAACCTCTGATTTATGTGTGCTTCCTAGAATATGGCAGAAAAATATTGCCAAGATTCTTTCTGCTCTGTGAATATTGTCATCTTTGAAGAACTGTTTTTGTGATAACTTTTGGCAGATGACCATCAAAAATGGGAGAAAAGTTCTGACTCCTGTATGTTTGCTGTTTTCTGTCTCCATGAGTTGGGAAGAAATACTGGTACGGTGAGGCAAATGCCTCAAGAGTTGAGGGGAAAAAAGCTGCAATGTGATCTCACTTTTTAATGTACACAAAAGAATTCATGTAAAAGAAAGCACAAACACCAGAACCACAGGAGGGAACATCTTCAACCAATGCTTGAGATTTTTAGACACAAAATCGATAAGAAAACTTGGAGGAAATTGGGCTTTGTTATTTTAGTTCTCCTAAAATTGCATATTTGAGGCTTTTTAGCTTTATTTTCTATGGTTGTGAGGTTTGGGCGTATGTGCAGCATTATCACAGTATATGTCTGTCCGTTCTCTTAACTGATAAACCCACCGAAAATTTTAATAAGCCATCACAGCTTTCAGTAATGCTAAGTTGTTACGAGCGTTGTGGGTAATCACCTGAAAGGAAGAAAGATTTCTTGTCAGTATGGTTGGGAGGAGAATCAGCTGAAGAGCTTGCCCTTTTTTGTTTCTGTTATTCGCATGGCTACTGTTAAAACTGCATTTCAGAGGCTACATTAAAAAACATAGGCTCACTAAGTCAAGCACCCTATTAGCAAATGGGTGTAGTGAGTTTTTTCCCCATGCAGTCTTAAAGTTGGCTTGCCTTGGAATGTGTCTTCCCTTGTATGGAAGTCTTCATTTCCTGCCCCCCCACACCCCCGGCCCCTTAGTTCCTCTGTCACATTCAGTATCTGGGTGCTGCGGGATTAGATGTATGCTAAAGGAGACTGTTTGTCAGTTTGGTCCCACATTTGTCATAGAAACTACGTATAAGGAATTAACTTAGACTAATATTACCACGTATATCCTTATTCCCAAGTTTTCTTTCTCAACACAAGCCATAGAGCACAGCAATGTAGCCAGTGTATTCAGAAGGTATGACTCGGGCCAGTCTAAAGATTCTTTTTATGAGCCTGCCAATTTTTCATTCTTGGAGGTTATGCCTTTCTTCTTAAAACTTACTTCCCAAAGTCATAGTTTTGTGGGCACAGGTTGCCTTTGGACAGGAGGGAAGGGATTGCTGGAGTGCAAAGTGAATTGCAACAGAGAGGAAGGGAATTAAGGAATGGAGAGGCTGCAGACAAGGAAGGTGAAGCAGTTGCTTCTTCCTTTTAGCAGAGTTGCTAAAAGGCTCTAGTAGAAATAGAAGGTCAAAGGGAAACAACTTTCACTGTCCTGCTGGAGGGGGTGCAGTGAAAGGGCCATGAAGATGATTAGAGCGGTGGAACATCTTTCTTACGAGGAAAGGCTGAGGGAGTTGGGTCTTCTTAGTCTAGAGAAGAGAAGGCTGAGGGGGGATCTCATCAATGCTTATAAATACTTAAAGGGAGGGTGCCAGGAGGAGGGTGCCAGGCTTTTCTTCAGTAGTACCCAGTGATAGGATAAGGGGCAATGGGTATAAACTCGAATATAGGAAGTTCCATCTCAACATGAAGAGAAACTTCGTTGAGGGTTGCAGAGCACTGGAACAGGCTGCCCAGAGAGATGGTGGAGTCTTCGACTCTGGAGACACTCAAAACCTGACTGGATGCCATCCTGTGCGACCTGCTCTAGGAGGACCTGCTCTGGCAGGAGGGTTGGACCAGATGATCTCTAGAGGTCCCTTCCAACCCTTAACATTCTGTGATCCGTGAATTAAATGAGCTTCAAACCCATGTGGCTTCTGAGATTGCTCCATGCAGGTTTGAGGCCTCTTGCAGTCTTTGTTAGAGCAGGTTCTTGGAATTCATTGCTTAAAATCAGGCTATTAGACTGTGGACTCCTGCGATTCATTATTATGACCTCGCAGGGAGGGATAATGATAGTATTAACTGTTGAGTGGTGAGCTATGGAAAAGCAAAGACTGCTTATTCAGAACAAAATAGTTTCTTAAAACACTAAATGGTTTCATATGTCCATATTACTACAGAATTGTTTAGGCTGGAAAAGACCCTCAGTGTCATCAAGTCCTGCTGTTAACCTGGCACTGCCGAGTCCACCACTAAACCATGTCCCTCAGCACCACATCTACATGTCTTTTAAATACCTCCAGTCATGGTGCCTCAACCACTTCCCTGGGCAGCCTGTTCCAATGCTTGACAACCCTTTCAAAGAATAATTTTTTCCTAATAACCATCCTAAACTGCCCCTGGAGCAACTTGAGGCCATTTCTTCTTGTCCTATTGCCTGTTACTCGGGAGAAGAGACTGACCGCCACCTTGCTACAACCTCCTTTCAGGTAGTTGTGGAGAACCAGAAGGTTTCCCCGCAGCCTCCTTTTCTCCAGACTAAGCAACCCCAATTCCCTCAGCCGCTCCTCATAAGACTTGTGCTCTAGACCCTTCACCAGCTTCGTTGCTCTTCTTTGGCTGCGCTTCAGCACCTCAATGTCTCTCTTGTATGTTATGTCCATCTCACCTATGAAATTTCTAGCTTGTAAAAGTGCTGCAGGTCACATGTACTTGGTATTTTGGGGTTTGGGTTTTTTTTTTTTGGAAAGAACTTTTTTGCAGTTCCCAGGCTGGGGAATGTCACTTTATGCCATTTAAAATCTGTGTCTTTTTAGAAACAGGTCAAATTAGTTTGTGTTGCTTTCAGAAAAATTAATGTATACCTTGTTCTGTGAAACACAGATAAAATGGGATGACCAGGAACCCTTTTGGCAATATCCAGCCTGGAAACTTGTGTCTTGATGTGAAGATTTATAATTTCCTTCAGTTTCATAAGGAAAAGTATGCTCTTTGTCTTCATAAACACGTTAAGAAAAGCATTCCTGGAATCAAGGTAATTTCAGATAAATTACACTACTTGGAGTCTGTTCACTCCTCTGTTGGAAAACATATAGGTGTCATCTGTCAAGTACTGTGTTTCTTTTATATTAAACAAAACTTGGCTTGCTGGGTGGTAAATGGGAGTTGACAGAGTGAGATTTACTAGTTCTTTCAGGCTGATGGTGGTTTCTCTGTTCCATGAAATGTTCTCGAATTTTTCAAAGACTCCATGTTTTAGTGGAACCAGTGAAAGATGGGGGAAGTCATAGGTTTTCTACAGCTCTGGAAAATCAGGCCATCAGTCTCAAACCGGGCACTTAATAGTATTTCTGAATTCTAGTATTAATGTTTTATTAAGTTAGAAATCGGTAAAAATCTGTTCTGTAACAGGTCAGTGAAATGCAACAATAAGACATTCGCTAATGGACTTGCTGCTGTTAATATTCCCCACCTGAAATTTGAGATGTTTTCCTTTGCTTTATTTTTGTAGTGCTCTCTTACAGTTGTAGGTTTCAAGAATTACCTTCTCTCCACATCTGGATGGAATTCTTTTGCAATTAGTTAGCATCATAAAGTTTAGACTGTATAAGAACAGTAACTTATTATTGGGAAATTGAGAAAATCCTGTTGCAGTTTCTTTGAGAAGTCTAAGGACTTCAGCAGTTGTAAACACTTTTCTGTTGTTGTTTCACCCCCCCACCAGCTGATCAAATCATGCTCTTCTGAAACCTTTGCCAAAATTTGAGATTTAGGCTGTTGTGTACGATGTTGGTAGTTGATATGTTGAATGAAGCTTGGGAACATTAGGACTTGGCACTCTGTTAAAAATAGTATTTTGAAATGGTTTGTTGCACAGTAGGAGGGTTTATCCAAGAACTAGCATAATGGGTTAGCACTAACATCCATCTTGTTCAGTACTTTGATCCTGACAGTTGTGAACAGCACAGTCTAGAGAGGAACTCATTTTGGGGCGGATGCCATAATATCCATTTTCTCTTGGCAAGAAGTCTATTCTTGGTCTTCTAAAGATTTCTTGAAGCTCTGAAGTGTAAAGCTTGGTATCTATTGAAAAAAAAAAAAAGTCAATTTCCCTAGATGCATTGTGAGAATATCTGTTCTACCTTTATGTATTTCTAGATTCTTGTTTCAGTGACTTGCTATAGCAGTGAGTTCCACTGACAATGCATGACAATTTTTTGTTTGTTTGTTTCAAAAGAAAAATGAAAAAAAATTAAATATCCTCTTTCTCTTGACAGGAGGGACAGGTGTTCCTGATCAGCCCTTGCAATTTCATTATTTAATTTCTCTATGTTTAACCAAAATATCATAGAAACATTTAGGTTGGAAGGCCCTTTAAGATCATCTAGTCCAACCACTGACCCTACTCTGCCAAGTCCACCACTAAACCATGTCTCTAAGCACCAAATCTACATGACTTTTAAACACATCTAGGGATGGTGACTCAACCACCTCCCTGGGCAGCCTGTTCCAATGTTTGGTAACTCTTTCCGTGAAAAAAATTTTCCTAATGTCCAGCCTAAACCTCCCATGGCACAACTTGAACCCATTTCTTCTTGTCCTGTCACTAGTTACTTGAGAGAAGAGACCAGCGCCCGTCTCACTAAACCCTCCTTTCAGGTAGTTGTAGAGAGCAATAAGGTCTCCCCTCAACCTTCTCTTCTCCAGACTACACAGTTCTAATTCCCTCAGCTGCTCCTCATAAGACATGTTTTCGATACCCCTCACCATCTTCGTTGCCCTTCTCTGGACACGATCCAGCACCTCAACATCCCTCTGATCTGTGGTGCCCAAAACTGAACACAGTACTCAAGTTGCGGCCTCACCAGTGCTGAGTACAGGGGCACAATCACTTCCCTGCTCCTGCTGGCCACACTATTCTTGACACAGGCCAAGATGCCACTGTCCTCCTTGGCCACCTGGGCACACTGCTGGCTCGTGTTCAGCCATCTGTCCACCTCAGATCCTTTTCTGCCAGGCAGCTTTCCAGCCACTCCTCCCCAAACCTGGAGTGTTGCCTGGGGTTGTTGTGACCCAAGTGCAGGACCCGGCACTTGGACTAGTTGAACCTCATCCCATTGGCTTCAGCTCATCGATGCAGCCTGTCCAGATCTCTCTGCAGAGCCTTCCTACCCTCAAGCAGATCAACACTCCCGCCTAATTTGGTGTCATCTGTAAACTTACTGAGGGTGTGCTCAATCCCCTTGTCCAGATCATCAATATTAAACACGACTGGCCCCAAAACGGAGCCCTGAGGAATACCACTTGAGACGTGCTGCCAACTGGATTTAACGCTGCTCACCACAACTCTCTGGGCTCAGCCATCCAGCCAGTTTTTAACCCAGTGAAGAGTACACCTATCAATGCCATGGGCATATCTGGTGAGCTGTACCATTTACAGAAAAAAAAGAGGTTCTGTGTCTGCCATGATTATCATGACACTGTCGGAAAAGCCTGAGTTTAGCTGTCTTAACCTTACGTCACATAGGCAACTCAGGGCAACAGGTCATTTCAGAAAGTCATTTTACAGACATCATTTAACTACTTATATTTTTCCATGCCCTCTTCAAAGTGAATTTGGTAACAGCTGGCAGTATGTCTTTGAATCAATCAGAACATTGTCAGTGAAGAAACACAGTCTGTGTATGAGTAGCTCACGTATGTGGCTGAAATGGTAGCATGTCATTACAGATAATTTGGATTTAGGGCTAGTTGTTTCCCACAGGTGAAAAAAAAAAAGCAAGCATTATAATTGTTTTGGTAAGCTAGTGTAATTTACCTTGTCCTGTCTTACTTCTGCATATAGTTATCTAAACTACTTTTCCTAGGACTGCTTAGTGGGAAGCAGGTCTTACCTTATTGATGCTTAAAGCTGTTGGAATTTGTATGAAATGTAATTTTACTTCTGCATGACATTTGGATTTTTTATGTTTTGTTTTTTAAATGTAAAGCAAAACAAGTGTTTTGATTTCATGCACTTAGTGAAACGTGTGCTAAACTTGTGCTTTATTCTTTCTTGCCAGGCTATCTATTGCTGTTGTACCTGAAGAGGTGACCATTTACTGTGAGTTAACGATGTTTATGCTCCCTCCTATTTTTTTCTCCTCCTTTTCCTTCTGTGAAGTAACATTGTGAAAGAAAGCTACTGTGCAAGATTTTCTTTCAGTTAGTAATACCAAACACTCACTTCCTTGAGAGAAATGTCCTTTAATACATACCAGAATAAAAAAATTATGCTCTGTTATTTTTATGTAATTATGTTATTTATGTAATTTATGTAAATTATGTAATTTAGTAATTATGTTACTATATTGTGTGCCTAATCCTGAAAAAGAGATAACCTTGTCCCAAAGAGCTTACTGTTTAATGAGTATCCAGTCATTATGGATGACTGGAGTCATCACCATCAATGAGTATCCAGTATGTCTTACCAACTTCAGGAAAAACAAGCGAGAATAAGGCAAATGTCAGTAATAACATTAATGTGAACAAACGAGGTAAACTTACTGCAACCCTGTACTGCCCATCCATTTAATACGGTGTCATTTGAAAGAACAAAGGTAGTAGTGTTGGCAACTTAATTTGAGGAAGGTGATGTATATTTGCATGTGAAAAAAAAGTATAAAGTGGTATAGCAACATGTAGTGGCAGCTTGTTTTGCTGTATGTTTTGGGCCTGTTTTATGCTACAGTGTACTGGCACCTCCTGCTAAATTTTGTTCTCCATAGCTTATCCTACCTGACTCCTTGTGGTGTAAGACCAGTGCGGGTGTAAAATGGAAAGTAACGCTATGACCAAAAGAAGGTTCCTGAGGTAGTACAAGAGTTTGTGTTTTTGTTTTCCATCTCATGATTTCTATAGAAAAGTATATACCATTTCTTAGAAATCCCTGCGTTAATCCAGCTATGTTGGATTTTGAAGGTCAGTGTGGCTGGACCTTGTGGATACCAGAACATTATTACTATTCAAATATCATATCTTTTCCTACTCTAACTATTATTTGGCTGATGTAATGATCCACAGCTCAAATATGCAGTTTAGAAAGGATCAGCAAGAGATTCCATTTTGAGAATACCTGTGAGATGGCGTTGCAAGCAATAGAAATATAATTGTTAATTTTTCTGAAATGTGTAAGATTTATTTTCCCACATGGAAATTGTTATTGTAATACCATTTCACTGGATTTTTCTAGGAGTACAAATGTTTCTCTTTAGTCTATTCTGTTTAAAAAAATGCAACTCAACAACAAACAAATCAATATGTCTGTGTCTGGCTCTTCAGGTTGTATTATATAACGCTTTCAGGAGTGATGATTCTCGCTTCTCCTGTCTGAGGTGGGTAAAACTACATAAATATAAAACTAAAATCCACAAGCTTGCATTTGAGGGTATGGATGAATACATAAAGGGTCAGTGTACACTAGGAAAATTCTCCTCGGGCGGTTCAGCAGTTCACAGTATTTCTGCCAGGGTATTTGTTAAACCAAGAGTAAAAACCAAAACTCATGCTTGTATAACTTTAGGGCGAAAGTGCTGGATACCACCAGGACCTTGCTATCATTTGTTTCCACAATAGTTTTTAGAAAAATACCCACTTCAAATTCCCTCTCAACCAATAGATTAATTACTGTTATGCAGGAGGTGAGGTTTTTACTCGCTCATATATAGTTCACTATCTTTCGTCTAAATTAGACCCCTTTTAATGAAGGTGGCTGATATCCTTGGTTTAAGCGTTTGTCTAATTAAAACTTGAAATACGTCACAGTGTGGGAGCCTGTTATGAGGTTCGTTTGTGTTCAGACAGCTAGTGTTCTGAAAAGCCAAAGATACGATCCAGGTTTCAGAGTTGCACTCTGAGCCCACTGCTGGAGCTCCACTCCCTCCTGATACTGCAGAACTGCCAAAAGCATCTTTGGTAGATGATGCTTCTGCTGGTGTTTCATGTTTAAACGTGCGCTTCTAACAAGTGTGTGTCCCAGCCCAACCACTCATTCCCTGACTTTGTGCCGTACACTGTATTTTGGTTAGGTAGCTGAAAATAGGCTTGGATATTATGGTGCATCTTTTTTAAAGAACGATTTGATATTTCACTGTTCTGTGTGACTTTACACAGAAGCTTTCATATCAATTAACTGCTAGCAGTTTTTGCTTCCCAATAATCAATGGAAGCACAAACAGGAATCCTCTTTTATTTGTTTAAACATTTTGCATTTCACAGAGCATCTATATTCATGACTGAACATCTGTAAAATGTGAGCTTCTTATGAACACTGTAACTGGCAGTGCCTGAGCTGAATATATACTGTAAAAAAAACTAATCAAAATTACAGAAGGCATAAAAACCCCACAGCAGGTATCCAAGTGTTTACAAAAATCAATAGCCCATCAGACATTAAGGTCATGTGACATTAGTCACTAGGACTAGATATGAGACCAGTGACAACACAGGCCCTGGAAAATATGCTAGTAAGATAAGATCAAACTTAGAAAATGATATTTTTTTTTTTCTCAGTGCAACTGTAGAAGATAACAGTAAGAGATTAGTTAGGATGAGAAAATCAGTAATCACTATATTTACATTTTAAATTTTAAAAAATATCAGTACTAAGCTAGTTACAAAATGATTGTTTTCTTTCCCTTTTTCTTTCTTTCCAGATTTGTGCTCCTGATTTGTTTGTCTGCTTCTGCGTATCCCTCCCACTGTCAAAGAATGCGACAAAGTTCTGTCTGCATAGAAAGAAAATACTGCAAGTAATCCAGCCTGTTGACAGGAAGATCAGTAAGTGGGAAATACATGATGAAATGTGAGCTTCAGTAAAACTTGGAAATGAAGTGAGAAGAGTTTGTCTTTTTTTTTCCTCCTTCCCTGTTGTAGGGTGGTTTTGTTTTTTGTTTTGTGGTTTTTTGTTTTTTTTTTTTAGAGCGGGGTGTGCATTTTCTAGCTGTTGACCAGAAAAAATTGAAAATCATGAAAAATTGAAATCATACCAACAGCAAGTAACGGTCACTGAAGTTGTGAGGTAAGAGACTCAACTTCATAAAATAACTAACTCTAAAACAGGAATTCTGAGCACATGTAAGGCAAAAGCTATGAAATACAAGGCCTGTGCAAGAAACTTATTCACTGTATTGAGTGTAGTTTTTTACTGGGTACTTTTTATATACTGGTGTTTTTCTTGAAGAGGCTACTGTAAAAGAGGCACCAGCAGTGTCTTCACCACTGTCAGCCTTACAGATAGGATGCTTCTGTCCAGAGAACAAGCAATGAGGTTTTAAAGATTGTTTTGTTTTTTAAATTAAACTGTAGAGTTTAGGCTATATATTATAATTCAGGGAGTCTGACTCCATATTATTTAGGAATTCTCCATCTTATTAGGTTTTTGGAAACTGCTGTATAGTAGAATCCAAGGTTTGTTCCAAAAGCTAATCATGTGGTTTAGGTCAAGGGCAGTGGCTAAAGGGGGATGTTTTGGGGCCAAAGTAGGGAAAAAAGAGAGGGAAGACCTACTAGCTAGCGCAAGAATATTCCTAACTAGGAGTTATTTTTCCAAATCTGAGCCTAAAATAGTTAGGTTTTGTTCTTTGTATGGCATATTATGAAAATGTAGGATTTAAAGTAGCTTTTTTATATTGTTAAATCAGTGACTACTGGACCACAGCTGAGAAATAAAAATGCAGTCAGTAGCTAAACACAGTAATACAGCCTGCAGTGCTCCTTGCTACTTAACAAAAAACTGTCACCCAGAACTATGGGTTCCTAGGCTTGTTGCGGACAGGGCATGCAAAGAGAAATATTTATTACAATTACTCAGCGAGGGCTCCTGCATTCCGTTACAATTCAAGCAAGCTGCACCCGAGTTGCTTCGTTTTGCCTTGTTTTGTATCGTCCCAGACACAGGAAAAATAAAGCCAACTGAAGTACACAATAAAAATGTTAACAAAAAACTGGCCAGACCTGGAACCAAAGAAACTGTGGTTAATTTCATTTCCTCCTCAAGGTAATAACACTTCAGGGGGTCACTGCCTCTGCTCCGAGACTGGCAGAGACCCTGGGCAGGGCAGGGCAGGGTTGAGTGGAGACACCTGCAGTGAGAATGGTGATAGTAGCTGCTGTCCTAATCGGGATCTGTGGGGATTTTTTTGTGTTGAGTTGTGGTTTAGTTGCTTTGTTTTTCTAAATCTGGAAGGACAGCAGGCCACCTCCTGTTGAAGTAAATGGAGATGGACGTGCTGTCCAAATGGGGAAATTTTTTCTATGGCCTTTTGAGCTGTTCTAAGAAGGAACAGTTCTTCCCTGTTAGCCCACACTCCAAATGTTAAATGTATAAATAAAAGACAGGCTGTGCAGTCTCTTATCATTTTTATTTTGAGATTTTTCCCCTCCCATTCAGAACGTAGGATTTCTTAGTGATTTTTTCATACTTGTTACCCATAAAAAGTCTTGAGGAAATTCAGTTATTCCAAAACTGGAAAAGTGTCCATATTTATTTTTAGATGTTTGTTATGGCTATTTGGGAATACTAAGGTTCCTCGATTCGTAGGTCTACAGTCTGCTGTGCAACTGCGTATTTCTTTGAATTAAAAGTTTCATATAATTTTAGACCGCAGAAATAACTGGACCTTTTGGAACCTCAGGCTGAACTTTGCCAATGTCTAGAGAGTTTTGGTTAAAATGAGTTGTAATAATAAATTGAACAGTTTCAGTAAGATGTACAGATGTTTTCCCAAATTCTTTCTTTTTGATAGACATGCATGTACTTGTTAATTCATGGGCTTGCCTTTGTTTTAAGGTCTAACTTTTGTTTCTCATTGCTTTTTCTGTAAGATAACAAATAATGTTATTCACAAGCAACTAAGTATTCATGTATGTGTGTACTTAGATGGGGACCTTAGCCTGCAAACTTTTGGGGGTCACAATTTGTAGAGTAACAACTGCTTTATTGATTTTAATGTAAAAAAGAAATAAAATCATCATTGTTTTTCCATCTTAGTTTGAATTCAGAATTTCCTTTTTTGTTTAGTGTGTTTAACTTGTGCATTGCCATCTTTGTTTGCCTGACAATTAATGTCTTTTATTTTGACAGTTTAGCAAAACCCACGTTAGTATACAAATGGAACTCACTTTAAAGATTGCATGTTCTTTTTATTTTCAGAGTTGGTGGTAGTTTGTTTTAACTTTGTGGTGTTATAATTTGTTTTTTGAGAGTTTACTTTTTCAACAAAGAACAAAAGGCAGTGTGAGAAACGGGGTAGAAATCAAAAGAAGAAAACCAGTGCCTTTCAATAGAAATTAATTACATTTTGAGCATGTAAGACTTCCCTAGCTACTGTGTTTCTTTACTGAGGTGATGCTGTGAAAGTGAGATGACAAGTCCGAAAGAACAGGCAGAGTATAAGAGCGGAAGTCTTGTACAACTTCGGAAGACCGGTGTTTGTTCAGACTGAGAGGCATCGAGAGCAGGCAGAGGAGCATTGCAGCAGCCCTTTTCCAAGTTTTCAAATGCATGAAGAGTTGGTGACTTTTTGTGTCCGCAGAAGAAAGGGGTTTTACTAGCTTTAAAGACCGGATGACTTAGCAGTATTTTAGGAAAAACTTTCTTTTGAGATTTGTTAGATGTTGGAACAGATTACCTAGAGACACTGTATGTCTGGCTAAGGGGAAGTTTTTAAAGTTACGGTAGTATCTCTCCGGGGTGAACCTTGTGACAGGATGAAAGAAATGAGCTCTGTCCTGTTCCGACACTCTTATTTCATGGATGCCATGGGATTTAGTGACATTCATACAAATTAGTGCCTGGGACTAATGTTTTCACTGATAACAGAGTTTTCAGTATGTTTGTGTGTATCAACACTAGAAGTTGCAGTCCTGTTAGTAAATGGGTTGGCGTAAATACAGGCTGCTGCCAAAAAGGGAGGCGTCTCAGCTGCCTTTCCTCATTCACCACCAGTGCTGCGTTTCTTTTCAGGCTGGTTTTCAATTCAAGTGGGGTGACAAATATGCACGGCTTAGATGAAGGCAAATCTGTCCTTTTTTTTTTTTTTTTTTTTTTTTTTTTTTTTTGCAGGGGCAGCAGCTGCTGCTCAAAGTGAATGTGGAACAGTAGCTCAGTAGCTTAAGGCTTTTCTTTAAAGGGGCGGTCACTTACTGGGGTGCTACTACGAGTCCTGACCTAGGGCCTTTTTCAGGAAAAAACAACAGGCTTGAAAGAGCAGCATAATAAAATACAGCTGAGTGTCCTTGAGAGCAAACTATCACCTTTCATATTAGCCTAAGTGGAAGTGCTGGGTGTTAAGTTCTGTCCACTAGGCTTTAGCAAAGAAGCAAATGAAGCAATTCCAGTTTTTGACTTTCCAAAAAATGATAGCTGAAGACAGGTAACCATCTAATAATGAAGTCACACAGTGTACGTGTGCTACTTTGAGTGGGGCTTTCCTTCTAGCTTTGTATCATTTGCAAAATTTACCAGTAATGGCAAGAAAATGCGTATAAAATTCAAAATAATCAGAGTGAAACATTAACACAGTGTCCCCCTGTAGGAGTGGTGAAAAATTTGTGTTGCCAGCAGGAATCATATTTTGCAGTGGGGAGAAAGTCTAAAGGAGAAATCTTCCATTTGCAAATGAATAAAATGTTACAGCAATATTACAAAGCAGATGTAAGCTCCCGCCTAGTGGTACCTTTGACGTGGAACTTGTAGGATTAAGCGTGGTACTCTGAAAAATTAGATAACCAGAGCTAGTTAATTGGAGACTGGACCAAACAATGCAACGCAAACTGCTGCCAGCCCACACTTCATGGAGTTCCAGAAAAAATACAGCTTTTCTTTCTTACTGTCTATCCCCTTGTTCCTGCTTCTGTGCAATCGCTGATTCAGTATATAATCTTTTTTTTTTTTTTTCTTTAAAGGCCTGAAAGTTTCTGCAATGTATGCCAGCTGCCAGATGTCTCCAAGTCATAGATATTCCTGCAGAGCCCGGCAGAAGCCAAGATAGCCTGCACTTACCTACCCCTCTGGCACAGTGGCTTAGAGGAATAACGGAACAGTCTTCCAAATCCTGGTTTTTTCAAACCTCACCCTTGGTTGTTGGCAGTTGTATAAATTCAGTGTCAAAGGTTACAGTTACAATTTTTCTGGGGAAATTGCCAGAGAGTTTAAGATCTCTTCAGGTCTACTCTGTGCTGCTGAAGCTAGCAGGAGCGGAATAACCTGACATCTTCGTACGTACGGTTGTTGGGGATAGATTTAGGTGTGTAAGGATGCAAATAAATGCTTCCGTGGGAAGTTTTTCAAATCCAGCAACGCTTCAGGGAGAATTAGTAGCCTTTCCGCAACTTCACGCGCTTGGTTTTTCTCTCCTGACCCCTCTCTCTGGCAAGCGCATCCAGCGACGGCCAGCGTGCAGTTCATGGCCGGTTTCAAAGCGGCTTCTGTGTCACGGCCACTTCACACGCCTGGCTGTGATTCCCGGCTGTGCTGTGGCCCTGGCCCAAGCGTTAGCGGGAGAGAGCTGGCTGGGCAGCGCCAGAGTCCTGTGCAAGCAGTGCCAGCGCTCAAAAAGCCTGAGTGACGTCCACCGTCACCTTTGCCGTGCTGTATTTGCTGGCACCATGAGAAACAGCTTTTTCCCGCACACGCCGTCGTGTGGAGACACACTCGTGTCTTCAACGTGCCCTGGGCCGCGGACGCGAAGGGGCTGCGCTTACTGAGGCATCACCGCGAGGAAATGCCAACCCCAGCAAGAAAACCTACCTTTTAAATTCAAAAGATCTGAGGGTTTCCGTTTACTGATAGATCGGTAAGGGGGAAAGAACAAAGTCGTTTAATCCCCGAGTGAAAACCCGGCGTCAATTAAATATCTCAAAGAGTTTACGGCCCGTCAAAGGTTACACTTTAATAGTTTATCTCACTGCTTGCACTGAGCGGTTAATCGCTTTGACCACGTAACGCGAAGTACCGATCGCCCCGGGAAACCGCGAAACGCCGGTCCCGCGTCAGCGCCGGGGACCGGCCGCCAGCCGGGTGGGCGAGCGCGGAGCCCCCTCTGTGCGGCGGCGGCGGCGGCGTCCCACCGGGGGCGGGAGGAGGCCGCCGGGGGTACCCCCGCCCCGCCGCGGCGGCTCTGCGCGCGGTTTGTAAGCGTTCCGCGTTCCTCAGCCCCCGGGGCGGGTTC
>VZSF01002310.1:580299-607956 GCA_013398295.1 Chionis minor
CACCGCGCACCGCTGCGGGGCGAGATCCGCGCCCGAGGGGGCGAGCCGGGGGCAGCGCCGGGGCCCGACCCGGGGGAACCGGGGGGAGTCGGGTCAGCGGCGGGGTCCGGCGGGGGCTGCCCGCCCCGGGGCGCGGCGGCTGCGGCCGGGGAGGCGGTGCGGGCATTCAAGATGGTCTCTGGGAAGGGCGAGCCCGGCGCTGGGGGCTCGGCGAGGGCTGCGAGTCTGAGCGGAAAGGGAAGGTTTGTCTTGAGTGAGGAGAGAGTTTGCCATTTTCAGGGCTGAGGGTAGATAATTTCGTTTCCTAGCGCGCTGTAACCTGGTCTTCCTCTTGGAAAACTGTGGAGTGGAAAATGCCTCGAATTTCACAATTGCCTGCAAATATGCATTAATGTTATCCAGATTCTTTCACTTAGGCACTTAGCAAAAGCTGCTCCCTCAGTAAGTGTGCGACCATGCAAATGTTTACGTATTTGTTTAAAGCCAGGCATGTGCATTTTTTAGTGCTGTGAGCCCAAGTTCTGCCATTTTTAATGCTTCCGTTGACTTCAATGGGGTTACTTAAGGGATTAAGAACTTCTGGCATGATTGAGAATATGCAGGATCAAGCTCCTTTTGAAGATGAGACAAGATGTGTTAATTAAAAATATAGTCGGTTTGTTCTGATAAGGCAAAGACAATTAACCCTCTTGATAAGCAGCTAAAAACTCAAATTATCCAAAGAATTATTTTAAATTATTTTTTTTTCAATTAGGTGCTGTTATTGGCAAAATAGCCTTTGATAAGAATGTATTTTCACATAAAATTGTGAAGCTCTTTTTGTAGGTTGTCTCTGCAACTTTCCTATAGAAGGGAAGGGGTTGGAAGCTGCATTCCTGAAAAAAACGCTTGCCATTCTTACAGTGAATCTTGCCCCTTTTTTAAAAAATGAAATGCTACATTCCTTCACGTTCAGGCTGCTTCTCCAGTCTTCCAACACCAGTTATCTAAGGCTTTTCTCAAAACTGTCTTGAGTTTGTAGATTATTTCTTCATTAAAAACCGATTTTCTCTTTTGACTTGCAGTGCCAAAACCTCGATGCAGTAAATCAGTTGAGGTTTGGGGATGGGGGGAGTCATGCCGCAGAAGCCACGCTCTGTTCCTTCCTCTCTTCCCCCCATCATTAAGAAGGTGTCATAGCAGAGCGTGGTGCTAGACAGTGGGGGTAAAATGACAGCACTCCATTCCCAAATGCTCGGCAAGTCCTGAGGGCTGTAATCAATACAAGTTTTTTAGGTTGAGCCTGGTAGGAGGTGATACACAGTTCAGACGCGGTAGGAGAAGCTTAGGGGAGTGACTCAGGTTTAGAAGACCATTTCTTCTGTAATGTGCCTTCTCGCTTTTGCTGGACCCGGTCCAGCTTGGCTGTCAATATGGTGCCGTCACACACGAATGCTGTATGAATCAGTTCTAATGTGGGACCATCAGCCTCTTCTAACCTCTGCCTGGTTCAGGAGACGGGGATAATCTCCTCTCTCTCCTCATCTGGCAGGGCTGTGCTGGCCAGCGCGGGGGCAGCCTGGAAACACGCCGGTTCCTTGTTGCCTGTCTCCTCTCGGCTTGCCTGCTGGGCGCTTGAGATGATTTGGGATGCCCGCAGGATGAGTGCTTAAATGGGCCCTTAAAGCTTGAGGTTTGGCTCCCCCTTCTTGGTTTCATTCGACTGGGTAGTAATGTGACCTGCAATGAAACTATCTAGGCCACTTGGGATTTGCCAAATAAACATTGGGCTTGTTGTCAAACTGTATTTGCTGGCACATGCAAGCAAGTTAAGTAGTGCCAACGGATATTGAGTTGATACAGATATAGGAATTTTCCTAATTTGAGGAGGATTCCCTCTGAAAGGAGAGGAATTTGGTCATAGAACAGAAACAGATACTGAGTTAAGTCCTTCACTTAAAGGTGGTACTTGTATATGCCATGCATTCACAGTCACATGCACTGAGGAAAACATGTTCTTGCTACATGTTGTATTTTGGGGCAGGGGATGTTAACTCAGTGAAAGAGGCCGTATAGTAATAACAAACTAATTGGTGTGCAGCCACTTTTGGGATCATTGCACTAAGGACAGCATTAATTATACCGGTTTTTACCAGCAGTTTAATGAGCAATTCTTTGAACAGCCTTTCATATTAGATGTGGGACTGGTAAGCTGGTGCACCTTCAATGTGTAAAGGTAATAGCAGTGTGCATAGGCATGCAAGTTTGGGGTTTTTCCTTTAGGGTTAGTATTTTGCTTATGTTTATATCACACCATCTGCTGCAAGACTCACCTCAAACTCCATTGGTCTGAATCATCTCCTTTAGAGTTATTAGGGACAAGAGCTTCTTCTTAGGTTGCACATCAACTGATACAGGTTCTCCTGTGTTAAATGTTAGCCAAAAGAGCTACGCTAGGGTTAGAAGCTGCACAGTATCTCCTCTCCGCACATTGGAGTAAAGAAGGGATTGAGAATTTCTCAGCCCATCCTGGGATGGGATGGCCTTATGATAGCACACACAGGAAAGAACATATAAAGTGTCACCTGCTGAGACCTGTGGACCTTATCTGGTCCACTGTGATTTCTTCTCATGAGAAGACCTTTTGGATGAAGTGTGAACTTAAAGTTCTTCTTTGAAACGAGGGACACCATAATCCTGCTTGTGTTGTGTTTAATGTCTAAAAGTTGTGTTTCTATACTAGCCTTGTAGAGCTAGAAAAATAAATGTTGTATGTAGTGCTTGGTTGACAAAAAATTGTTTGAAGCATTTGAAATATTTAAAGACCAGAACACCCGATGGGACAGAAAATGAGCCCATGCTGTAAAACAGTGCGGTATGTAAAGAATCACTAGCCTCTGATGGTTACTGCTAATGTGATATTAATGTTTTTCTCGGGTAATGTAATACACCCACAGTATACAAACACTATAACAGTAACAGTTATAATCTTGGTTCGTGGCCAAGGCACCCAGTTCAAATGGTGCAGTAGGTTATAGAGAATACTGATTCTTTGCGATATTCCAAGGGTTTATCAATAACTGGAGGTAAAAATACTTTTCAGTTTATGTAAATGCCAGAGAAAATCTGCGGTCCTTCCTTGGTCAAAGTTCTTACTGAGGTACGTGATAATTGTGTAGGTATCAGGACAGCAAAAGCAAGCCCTGCATTTACATGGCTTTGGAATTTCAGTGGAAGTCACAGATGCTTTTCTGATTTATTGACAAAACAAGGAGGTTGGAAGAAGGGGAGGTTAGAGGGCATAAGGCTTGTGTGAATTTAGTCCTGTGGGAACACCTTAAGGAGACATCAGGTATGGAAGCAAACCTGCACCCTTTGATGGAGAGTGCAGCGAGTTCCCTGTAGGGGGAAAGAAAAAGCACCTTCAGACACAAATCCTGAGAGTAACAGACGTTTCTATGATTTATGGCATTACTTCCATCGGAGACTATAAGGTCCCAGTACCATAAACATTCTGCAACCTGGGCATGCTAACCTTGTACCATTGCCTGAGACCTAGGAGAGAAATTAACTTTATTATAAGCAGCTCCGAAACTGAAAAACCTGGTTTTGTGTTCAGCCAGAGAGAAACGCAAAGAAAACTAGCAGAGAACAAAGAACTAAACTGAGTTTTATTTTCATACCTTTGCGCTTGAATAAAAATGTTCATTTGAATGAAATGTTTGCAGACAGCACTGTGTCTGCTGCAACCTGGCCGTGCCTGCCTTCCCTTCAAAACCTAAGCCGGAGTGCAGCGTGGTATGGAGGTGCAGACCTGGCTGCTGCTAATGCGATTTGGGTCCAGAAGCAGAGGAGGCATGCTTCCCCCAAAGGTGGGGTTACTATCTTAAGTGTTGGGGGTCCGATCCCTGCTGAGCTGTTTTGTCGATAGGGAACATGCACGTGAGTATGACCAGCTCTGTATCACTCCTCTATGTCCGATGTGCCAAGGGCAGTCAGGTCCTGGTCATCACTGGGGTGCCTCATACTAGCGCAACACTTTGGTAAATAGCATCAGTCATCAAGAAAGTATTTTCATACGGAGAACAGAACTGCTTTTGTTGAAATTAGCAAGCGTGTTTTTGGGGTGCAGTATACTTTTCTGTTTCCTTTTGACAGGATATGTTTGGTTTCATGACAGTTCATAAATTTCCATGATTTTCAATGAATCTTCAAGCAACACTGGGTGAAATTCGTTATTTGCGGAGGACAAGCTCAGAAGCCTTGTGCTGGTAGTAAATGACATCCTAGTGTGAGCTAGTGAGGTTCTATTGAATAGGGAAATGCATTTTAGTGACTGTTTTAGCCATGAAAGCACTGAAGAGGACAAAGTTCACTAAGTGCAGGGAAGAGCAACATTGAGGTATTCCTTACGAAGTGCAATGTCTGGGTTAAGCTATCCTAGTTCTTAAAGCTCCCAAATGGGCTGACTTGGAAGGCTGTCACAGATATACAGGAGGTTTTCTGCTCCATGCTGCCAATTTAAGGTCTTACCCACCTTCCAGACCTAAATGGGTTAATCTCAGTATAAAAAAACCCAAGGTAATGGAATAGAGGGGTCTGGTCTGGAGAATGCCTCCCTTCCCTTTTATGGAAGGCTCTTTGCCAGAGTCACACCGTGCAAAAAGTGCACGGAAAACTGCTGGAACAATAATAAGATGGTGGTATGCATATAGAATGCCTTTAGCTGAAGATTTTTTTTTCTCTTGCCATTACTATGGCTTGCCCTGTGCAAGGCAGAGTGAATGTTATCCTCTACAAATCTGGCATCCAGTGGCTGGACTTGAGTCTGTACCCTTTTATATCTAATTCTGCAAGACCCAGTTTATTCAAGATTTCCTGTAAAATCACTTTTGGCTGAGTAAAGTCCGAGAGTGTTGGTCTCTCTCTTGGCACCGATTAAAACAAGACATTTAGCCATGAAAGCAGCAGACCTTCAGAAACCACAAGGGGACAACTTGTAGGTTCTGTGTTAAGGACATTTTCTTAAACTGAGAATGAAACAAAGGAAAGGTTTTTTTTTCTTCCTGATCTTCCTTCTTTTTGAAGTTAACAACTGTGGAGGCACTTTGATTTTCATCCAGGTTTTTCATCCAGTTGGTCAGTACATCAGAATATCTATTCAGTATTGACATGCTTTTTTTCTCAGTATCACTTGAGTATTAAATGTTTTTTTGCTGGCTTTTACTAGGCCAGAAGCTTCTGGTTTTGTGTGTGCATCTTTATGCACTTAGAAATGTACGACCTGATTTCTTTAAAATGACTTTTATAGATAGTAAGAAAAAAACTGTACAACACGGAGATGATAGATAATGTGTTTTAAAATTAATGTTCTGAAAGCTCAAGAAGTTCTACTGTGTGATAGTTCAACATATCAATCCATTTCTGCATTAAATCCTAGAACAAGGTTATAAACCAAATCTTAATGAAACCCATTCATTGGAGAATTTGTTAATGCATTTTTGTAACTCATAGCTAAAATTGAGCAGGGAGCTAGGTCTTGTCAAATGCTTTTAAGGCTTTTGATGGCTGCGGCTATAATCAGTAAATCAAATGGCTTCTTTAAACTGATGGAAGACCCATATAATCAATGCAACTAAAACATGCTCTTTCCTGGATTTCTTTTAAGATCAGTTCGGGGGGGGAGGGGGAACCCCTGACCAATTAAATTGTGAAGTCTCACTGCTAAACAGTATTTCGTCCTTTATTAAGAATGGTATGACTCTTACAACGGATGGACTTTCTAATTTCTGAAAATGATCTCATGCTAACGTCACATTTGTCTAAATGTCTTTTTTTTTTTTAAAGAAAAAACCCCACTTTCTCGGTATGGACAGTACTTCGGGGATAGGCGAAGAATGATGCTGTGCATAAAATACATATGACAGCTTCTGTGCACTTTCCATTTCAGCTATTCTTGTTCCATTATTCTGCACTGATTTGTTTTATTTTTAAAAAATACAGATAATTATGAAGATTTTTACAGCTACTGTTGGAGGGATGTATTCTTTTCAATTTAAACTTTTCCCATGGTAGATGCCTACTGTGAAGTATTTGCTATAACAATGCAAAATAACAAATGTTGAGATGGAACCAGTAGTTTTTATCTATACTGCTGGCTGAAATTAGCATTCATTTTCTGTAATGATTCAAACTGAGTCACTTGAAGTTGTTGTTTTAGTTAGTGTCTCTTTTGTTATTTGTGGTAAGTATGATGAAATACATTTTTTAATAATTCTTTTCAGCCTGTAGTTGCACTATGCTCTGGAGTACACATGACAGTGTAAGTCATGTTTGAATAAAGCATGAAATGCCTGCATTTAATGGTTTGTATTCGTGCTGTAGCAGCCAATCCCATTTTGTTTCTGTAAAATAAATAGTTATATAAAACTTCTATAAGACATGTAAGCCCAAGTGAACCTGTCTATAGGGTTTTATAATGTATTGTTTTGTGAGTGAGGCTACAGCTTAAAATAATTTTGTCTCAATATTAAGGTTGTGCAATTTCGAGGCCATTATATCATTATTCTATATAGAGATCAAGTTGTTCAATGGGATATTTAAACATTGACGCACTCCCACTCTAGGAATGAATACAAGGAGATACTGAGTGGATGTTTGTATCCATGTAACACCATTGACTTCTACAAGAGAATGTGGGTGGAAGAGCAGAATTTTGTCCTATTACTTTTATTCTGCTATATGAATAGTCTTTCGGTGCTTTAAGCAGCTCTGTACTTGCTTTGAATACAGTTACAGCACTTCTGTTAAGATGAAAATCTAGTTGGTTCCTGTGTCTTTCCTCCCTGAAGTGTGAGCCTTGAATCCCGTGTATGCAAAGAAAGGATTGAACAGATGCTTGAAATTGTTTGACTTATTTGTACTGATTTAGGGCTGTATTTTGATCTCAGAAGTTACATTTGAACAATGCAACTAATCAGTGTGACTAAATGCTGCTGTTCTACTTTTTTCAAAGCTAAGACTAAACATGAGGAAGAATTCTTACATACCTATCCTTTACAAGTTGTTAAAGCAAAATCATGATATGAACTCTGTGACTGTAGCAGTTCTGACAGCCTACTTACAAAGAATGTTCTATTTCCATGTGTTGTGTTCCTTACTAAAAATGAAACCAGCTCTCNATCCAAGTGATGCTACTAGTGATGCAAAGTCACAAGTTTGTAAATACCAGAATTGTTTGGAAACTCATCTATTCCTTGTACTTAAGCTCTATGATACAGTCCTTAATCATATGACAGTTGCATATGATTTTTGCTTACTGCACATTTCTTACGCTGTCTGTTACATAGCACCTATGCTGCTTTATGCCCAGCTAACGGAACAGTAGCTAAGGAGGCAGATGAAAATTTGGTTGGTTCCTGTGTCTTTCCCCACCCTTATCCCTAGGGACTATGGGTAGCCTAAGAAACCTATTTACTAAGCAGTTCTTTTAGTTCTGCCGTAGTGGTGGTTTGTGCTTTGTAATGCTAGAGGTCTAGGTTTGCTCCACTGAAAATCCATGGGAGGAGTTTGAGACAGGATAAAAAAGACATACTGGTCTCCATAATAAGGGTTATGTCCTCACCCAACATGATGAAGGCTGTGGTCTTTGTATGAGGAGGCCAATTTCTGTTCTGTTGGAGGCTGAAGGGAGAATTAGTGAGTTCAGCGAGGAGTAGATCTTCCCACCACAGCGAGCCTGATTCTCCTTTCACTGACAGGGGAATAAATGAGGAGCAAATCTTCTGAGTTTTGCAAATCTTTTGAGTGATGGCTGTGGGGAAAGATCAGCCTTTGTTGTTAGCGAGGTCTGGTCTACAACACGCTGATCAGAGGTTTCCTCTCGGGTGCCTCTGTGTGCTTCCTCTGTGCAGGCAGCAACATGGGAAGGTGTCTGGCAGCCTTCTGGGAATGCGTCTGGCTGCCGGTGCTGGACCTGCTGATGTGTCCCCAAAGAGGGCCCGTGTGTCACTGAAGGGACAGGGAAGGCAGAACTGCTGGGCTGGCCTCTGGGAAGAGGTGCGGGGCTCAGCTTAGCAAGGCTCACCTTACAGGAGAGGCTGGGGTGCTGTGGGTGCGGATGTGCAGCGGTGCAGGGGAATGGTGAGGAGGAAGCATTTCCGTAACTTGCTCTATGCGCTTTGCAGAGGAGGGGACCTCTCCTCAGCCAACTGGTCCTGACCAGCTACCTGTCTGTGAGGTGCCTCTTGTTCTTAGGCATTTTGAATGCTGGAGCAACAAGATTGAGTAGATACAGTAGTTTCAGTGAAGGTGGGTGCTCTAGAGACATGCTGTTGCTGTTTCTAAAGGATTGCTGTTCTTTGGAATGACATTTTCTGAGTCTTCTGTGATGATGTATTTTGTGAGTGGAGGAAAGCACTGGTTTCAAGTGACTGAGCAAAATCCAGTCTTACGTTTTGGAAGGAGTTAAAATGTTTTTCTTGTTGCTTTAAAACTGCTGCGACTGGTTTAAAGTGATAATCCAAAACGGGTCTGACATTTGAGTGTGTAAAGGCTGATGTGTGGATACACTACAGTGAACAGAACTGACTAGTGGAAAATGCAGGCTAGAAAATATGAAGTGGAGCACTTGACAAAGTAACCAGTGCTGCAGACCCGCATCACAGGAGCTGGCCCTACTCATGCAAGTAATTTTTCTGCCTTTGAGATGCTACAGTTCTTTTGTTTCTGTAGCATGAGGTGCTCTGTGCTGGGCTTTGCATATTTCTATGCCTCCCCAACGGTCTTGCTCAGACTGTGCCAAATGCAGTACAAGCTGGATCCCCAGGTTGTCTTCTATATGAGCCTGCCTTCTCCAGATCCTAGCTCAATTCTTCTTGGAGCTGACAAGATGGGCCAGTGATGCTTACAGCTTCTCCTCGGGCCAGGCAATACCGCTAACCCAATTGACATTGTGATAGAAATTGATTTCCTGGTAAGGGAGTCCTTTGAGTCCTTTCAAAGAGGTGCCTCAAGTCACTAAATAGTTTTGAGTACTGCAGCTATTATATGTACATTTTACCCCAAGTCTTTGAAGAGAATTTAGTAGTGGATTTATTCATGGTCTTTCTCTGACCAACTCCATTCCCAGCCTTGTTGACTGACTTGTGAGTCCCTAAGAGGCTTTGCCCTGTGATGCCCAAAGAGTTCACTAGAGCATCCCTCGTGCTTGTTGTGCAACAAAGCCACAGCTGTTTTGTGGCCGCTGGGACCCTGTGTCCCTACAGATGGAGAGGCAATATTTGCCTCAGTGGATGTTATTTAATATTTTCTTACGTTAGGAACAATTGTTTAACAGATTATGAGCTGTTCCCAAGCGGCACATTGTCAGGGATGTCAATGCGATTGAATGCAAGTGATAGCAATGAGAACAGCCCTTCTACCTCCGGGTTATCTGTCAGAATAAACTATGCAGGGGAGTTGTAAGTGGGAGTCCTGATTTTATGATGTGTCTTGCCAGCGTTTGCACAGGCAAAATGCTGTTGTTGGAGACACTCCTGAAGAAACGTAGGCACAGAACCACCGTTGTGTCATTGTTTTGTCTTTAAAGAGATTTGGGAAGAGGAGTGAGTGGAAAGAAATTCCTATTTGTCTCTGAGACCCTTTCTTTGCAGATGCTGGGGCTCCCACTTTGTGGGTTGTTAGGCCACTGTAAGTTGTTTTTTTTTAAAAAAAAAAAAAGAAAAAAAAAGTGGGTGTAGGAGGTTTGGGAACCACCAATGCAAATTGTCTCTCCCTTTGCAACAAAATCAGGAACGAAGAAATTGATCATCCTGAGCGTGATAGCCTCCCAAGGAGAGCTGGCAGAGAGTGGTGGGTTGGAAACGTCTTCCCTGGCCTAGCAGTTTGGATGGTGCTACACTACAGCTTCTCTCAGCTGCTCACAGGGGCAAACAACTTCTCTGCAGGCTTTTAGCTATATGGGGAGTTCCCAAGCACTGGGCCCTACAGGACGTTTCTTTGGATCTAGGGATCACCCCAGGACAAGCACTAAAAAAGTGTGGTAATGGAGCTGGAGGAGCAAGCCCATGGATGAGTCACGGCTGTGGTGTTGACTCCACAGAATAGGTCCAACTTCAATATTTACTTCCTGTGTTTGTAAGCTGTTTAAAGCCTAGATCAAAGAAGGGTGAAGATGCATGAAGTGGGAACTAGCTAGAAGTGAGACATACTTATAAAACAGTGGGATCATCAAAACCCCTGACTTGCTCTTTGAATTGATAGGTAACCAAGTTATTCCCCCTAAAGCTTTGTAGGTACGTAAAGATCTCGGCTTGGTTGTAACTCACAAGTAAACCCAACCTGGAGAGGCTCACCCAATGTAGACTAACAGGATTGCCTAATAGGGATGCATAAAATACAACAGCCAAGTCACACTGACTTAAAAACTTGTATGATGAGGATGTTGTCAATTCTCTTCAGTAGCTTGATAATTAGAACAGTCATTCAGGAGTTGAAATGAAGGCTGAGTTCTCACTGCTGTCTGGTAGCCCCACATCTCATAGGAGAACATCCAAACTGCTAGGCTGTCAGTGGGGAGGGAAATATTTGTATGTTCTCTAAGCATTCTTTGGAAACTGCCAGTCCAAAAAAATCCCAGACTTCATTGGGCCAAAAGATAAGCAAGTGGGAATGTCGTTCTTTAGCTCCTGCAAGAATGGCAAAGAATCTTGGGAATTATTGGTGAGAACTGGGCTTACGTTAAAGGTATCTTAAGTAATATAGGAAAGGGGGGGGGGGAAACACCCTAAAATATCCCCTTTTTTCATTGTTTTCCGTAGTTTAACTTGTGCAGGTTTCTACTTGCTGTCCTAAAGTTTTTCAGTTCTCTCTCACCAATGTTACACACTGACCTTCCATCTCCCAAGTCCGAGAGCTGGGCGTCTAGGGGCTAGGCTGTAGCAGTCTCACCTTTTGGTGCTTAAATCCCCTCGCGGACTTAGTGATTTGTTTTTACCTGTAAAAAGGGGATAAGAGCACTGTCGTACCTCACAGAAGCATTGCGAGGCTAGGTAAAAGTAGGATTAGCACAGTAATGGTCATCAGAAAAGTGCCCTATATAGCTTTTAATTAAAAAAAGAGATTATTTATCCGAAGACAATGTTGGGGTTTAAGTGTGAAAGGAAAGCCACTGCTTAAGTTAATAGAAGCTCTTCAAGGAGCTCTTGAGGAAGCAGAGAAGGGGAGATGGTGAGAAGGAATGCATGGATGAAATAACACCATTCAGATCAGGGCAGGACCTGGCCTAACATTTGTATTTGCATATTTTTTTGTCATTTTTTTGTACTTCCTGACAAAAATTTAAAAATATCCTAACAGTGCAATGCAGTGTTTATAACAGACACTCAAAAGCACTTGCTTTAGCAATGAGAAATGACTTGGCTTACTTATTCATAGGAAGGGGTAAAAGACATGTATTGTTTTTGGAACAAAGTGCTTCAACCAAGCAAAACCCATGGTATTTAAAAGAGGCTGTGAGAAACAAAGCAGTTAAAATGTCCTGAAATTATACTACTGGTATATTTCATTCTAAAGAGTGTATAAAGATACACTTAATCATACTCGTGGGACTGGGCAATGGATTTAGATAGCTGCAGGAATGTTTTATTTAAACCCACTTGAAGTTTGCAACAGGACAAAAGATTTTGAAAGGCAAAGTTAAAATAAATAAACCTCTTTGCAATTAATAGGTAAAATGTCTTGTTTGTGTCTCTTGGTTGCAGGAAGCATTAACGACAGCTATGTATGTTTGAGCAGTTGGGGTCATTATATTCTGAAAAGTAGACAGCATAGTGGACTCACTTAAAGGCTCTCCTTAAATATGGATGCCTTTTAATCTTATGTGCCTGTCAGCCCGTCTTTCAAGAGCCAGGGGGTCATTGCTGCTGTGAAAGGAGCCACTATCTCCTCCTCCTTGCCAGTGCCCAAGCAACAGCACTGCTGTCTGTCTTCACACAGGTGTAGTTGATTGAGTGCACAAGAGCTGAAGCAGCAGAGAAAAGCAAGGTCTGGGCCCAGCATTGAGTATGTTCATAATTTGAATTAGATATCGATCATTTTAAAAAAAAAAAAAAAAAGTGGCGCACGCACATCCAGTGAGAACGGAGGTGTGAATCCTGCTCAGATTTTTCTTACTGTTTGAAACTCCTTCTGGCTTGCATAGTAAACAGAAAGTTCTTTCTACTGGTGTAAGTACTAACCCTAGTTGTCTGGTGTCTAGTTTGGAGCACTGTGCCTTACACGTCACACAAGAAGTATTTGAGCTTGTGTGGCCAGCAGTGAAGGCTGTATTGAGAGGAGCCACTCTGTCTACATTTGGAAAGGAGAAATATTGCTCATGTGCTGTTTTGGCTGTGTGTAAGAGGCTTCACGTTCAAACTGAGTGTCATGGTGGATCAGTGCGTGTGGCACAGAGGGAAACAGTTTGGTGAATCTGTCCTCAGTCAAGGGATGAATTTCTCCTGCTTAACCATCATGTGTTTTGTTTGCATAAAACCATCCTCTTAAGCTTTGCATGGGTAATTTTTTTATTAAACTGGGAATAATCCTGTTGACTGCAGTGGGAATAGTATCTGGGAAAAACTCTACAGGGACTGAAGCAATCAGTATTGGGTCCTGAAATAAGTATTTTCTCTAATGCAACCATAGCCTTGTCTAATGTCTAACTGATGTGCTCTTTCAAACAGATACTAATTTTGTCTTGGGTAATGCCCAGATAGTGGATTGGCCCATTGTCTACAGCAACGATGGATTTTGCAAGCTATCAGGATATCACAGAGCAGAAGTTATGCAAAAAAGCAGCACCTGCAGGTATTTGAGAACAGATTTATTTTCTGTTAAATAGCTTGTAGTGTTGTGCTTGTTGCTTGAGGAGAAAAGTAATCTGTTTATTCCAGGTTTGTCTTCTGTCTCCTGGGGCTGCATCTGTCAAATATGCTTTCCAGGTGAAACAAAATCAAAGAAGGGCTATTTCTAAATGGGTCCTTTTCACACTGTAAACAAACGGCTTTGTGTCTTTGTCTAGTATCTGACTTGAATTTCTCATTTTATTTGTAGTTTTATGTATGGAGAGCTGACAGACAAAGATACAATTGACAAGGTCCGGCAAACATTTGAGAACTATGAGATGAACTCCTTTGAAATCTTGATGTACAAGAAGAACAGTAAGTAGTCGATTGGTTGGTTTGTTAATGTAGGTGTGCAAAGTTGTTTTAAATTATAATGTAAGCTGCAGGTCTGTCAGGCTGGAGGACTGTGCTTCATCTAGGGCTAAGTAAGCCCCATACAAAGGAGAAATGACAACATTAGGGATGAAAGTCACTCGGGGAGGCAGATAAGGCTCTCTAATTTGTTCTGACGTTTAGACCAATTTCTGTGTGATGCTTTAAGACAACACCCAAGATTCCATCAGCAATGATAATACAGAAGCTAGGTTTCTGCAAATGGTTTCTGTTACAGACAATGTACTTTTTCAATTTTTAAAAAATTGATGTAGCAAAGCCAGTATTTAGATGTCATTTTGGAATAAAAAGAACCCATCTTTTGTTATAGAAGCTGATCTACTTCTGATGGTTTTAGATGAAACTATCTTTTGTTTTGGACAAAAATTCCTTAATTGCTATATGATTTTCTTCTAAGAATTTCAGTCTGTCTGTAACGGCACATGTCAGCAAATGAACTACTTGCCCAAAACGTGTTGCCCCATCTAGTGTGGACTATGTCATGGCACAGTTGTCATCTACTTAATGTCACCTGAAGCATAAACACACTGAGGTCTGTAGCCTAGCCAAATGTTAAGCTGAAAGTCTGCATTCTGTAACTTATTTTGCTCTTAACAGTTTTGCCTTCTAATCATGAAACTGGTAGTGTCTGTGTACAGGGGAGGGTACCTTGCAGAAGCATCCTGCTAGCAGCTCCTTCCCATTACAGCTGTGATGATCAATTGGATCAATTCTACATTAGTGGGCACGGAGGACTTTAACCACAAAATATAACTTAATCTGCTATGATGTAATTTTTGACCGTTAATCTCATCGCTGCTTTGTTTCTTGTTAGAAAGACCAGTTTTCTGGGGAAAGGTTATCCAATCTATCTGTATGCGTGAAGTGTTGGTATTTCTGTTGAAGTGGCCAGCTAGGACTGGTGGAGGTTGGTGAGAGAACCACAGACACTTCACAAAAGCTAAAAGATGATGCTTATGTGTGCTGATCTGTGGATGTGTGGAGCTGCTTGTTTTCTATCAGAATTAATCTGTTCTTCTAAGAAGCGGTAGTGCCAACATACAGGGAATTGGGTTTTGTCATCTTTTAGAGAGAAAAAAAAAACCCAACCTTGAGATATTTTTTTGCTTCATCTCTCTTCTAGTCTTTTCCTTCTCTTTTTAGCCTGTTCAAAGCATCCTGACCTCTGACGCTGTGTGCTGTTCGTCAGGGCTCTTTTGGAGTACAGTTTTGCTGGTCCAACTTATTTGAAAAGCTGTATGGGCTATCTGAATGGCCTTGCTTTGGGATTCTTCCCTTCTAGTGTTGTCTGTCTCCACCTATTTCTTAAAGCCGATTTCTGTTCCTAGCTCAGTTAGTGGCCGTAGGGACATATGCAGCTCACATCTATGCATCCAAAGCCAAGTAAATAAGCTGCAGTCATGGGATCTAGGAGGGTCTGGAATTCTCTTAGTTAACAGCGATTTGGCACCGAGAGGCTATGCAGCTACTCTCCTGTCTTTGCTGCAGCATATGGCCTGTAGTAGAGCCTGGGGCCTCTCTGTCTTTTATGCAGATTTAAAGCAAGGTAACCGTGGAGTGAGGAAAGTTTCCTGCCCTGCTGTGCACTTCCCCGAGGAGAGGCAGCCTGGAACAACGTCCAGCTGTGCAGAAGCTGCGTTGTGCGACATGCCAAAAAGCAGAGCTGTGACGGTTCTGCTGCTGTGTGCGCAGAGGGTCACAGGCATGGGAAAAAGGGAAGCACAGAGCTCGCTCTTAAGTTTTAACAAAACACAGTGCTCTTGTGTTTGTTAGGCTCATAGCTTTAGAGGTACATTAACTACTGTCACAGGCACTGACTAACAGCGCTGGAGAGTTGTAACTGAAAAATACTGAAAAGGGCACATCTTGGAGCTTTTTCTCAGAATTGGCCACATCATAGGAAAACACTGTCTTCTTTACCAGTCAGTTAGCACCCAGACTGCTAAGTGGTCTTGCCTTTGTGGTCACCTTACCTCTGCCTGCAACTATGGCAGTTGCCTGCTTGGGCAATGAATGTGATTGGTTTCAACCCACTCTCAGTTTGAAGGTTTTGGGAAGGACCCTGAATTTTGTTAGATGTCTTTTTTCCTGCTCTTTGTTTCTTCTTTTGTCTCTCTATTCTTCCCTTATTCTATTTTTCTTCTTCAAATTAGCCAGTAAATGAGACAGGAAATAGATTTGTGTTGTTCTTTACCTGTCCACTCCCTCCCTATAAACTAACAGTCTCAATAAATAGCAAGTTTTACTTCCATTTTTGTGTTATTGAATAATTGGTACATTTTCCACAGCCTGCACGTTTAATGTACTTCTAGCTGTTTTAACAATACATTCTCTCTCCTTTCAGGGGAAAAAAGGAAAACAAAGCAGGAGTTTCAAGTTAACTATGATGTTGCTGGTGCAGGTCAATCTTCATCTTGTATCTTTATGAGCAGCGGTCATCTCTCTGAGTAACAATTATGACCTGATCTTACGCTAGACATGTCAACAATAGATTGAGACATTTAATAATGTGACAAGAAGTGATATGCTTTTTTTTTTTTTTAACACTACACCCTCTGTGATGGTGACCCAGTGCTAGTATTTACTTGGTTGTCTGGTAATACCCCATTCGGATGTTGATAAGTGCAGTATGTCCAGCAGCTTCATTGCAATTCACAATATTAACTGGAGAGACAACATAGGCTGTGGTATTCAGAAGAATGACACAATTTTCTGCCTTCATCATGTTTGCATTTATAGATACTGTCTCTACCCTGGCCTCCCCTTTCTCTGTCCGGCCCTCCCCCCATCCAAAAGTGACTGTCCTCCCCCTTTTCAGAACTTGAAGTTAGACGTGATAGAGATTTGATGGTTGCTTGGGCTAGGCCCTTGATTGCTTAGCAGATATGTGACAATCGTTATTCTCAGGAAGAAGTACTTCCCAGAAATGCAGAGCTCCTTCAGGATAACTGGAAGCAACTGGAGCAAGCAGCCACCAGACTTTTGTCATTGTTGCTCTGATGCCATCCCGTTGCATTCAGTGCAGATTCATGGTCATACCTGGAAGGAGACAAAGTGAAAGCTTTGTTTAATCTGGGCTGCCAAATGACAACAGACAGGTTGACAGTAATTTTATGTGACAGCTTCAGTTCCGTTGTTTGATTAGATGTGAGTGTCCAGTGATGCTGGATGTACTGTTTATTTTTATATGGGAAAATCAAAACATTGCTAAGTCTTACTGAAATTGGTGGAGTTATGCTAACTTACACCAAGGAAGCATATGACCTAATGCCTTAAAAAATATTTTGTATTTTATCTAAGTTGTATCTTAGCTTATCTGAACTGATGCAGCTTAAGCATCTAGCTTCTTACGAGACTTTGACAGCCATTTATTAGGTTTTTTACACTTTTTGGTCAGCCTCATAAACTAAAATGGCTGAGTAAATTAAACTTGAACGTTCATTGCCTGGTTTTCCATCTATAGCATAGGTCTGGGTTACAAGAAGTACAAAAGCAGGCTGCTTCTAGATGGCCTTTCTTCCATTATTGGCTGAAGTAAATTTTTGTAAGAATGTAAGTTTACTTGGTTCTGTCTTGCTCTGAAGAGGTGGTGCCCATTTGAAATCTGACCCCCTTTCTATGCAGTACTTGATCTGCTTCAGTGGAAGAATATCTGAAGTAGGGCTGGATTCTTCAAAACTAAAATGCAAGAAGAGTTACAAAGACTCTCCAAGTGTCCCCTGTCTGAACAAAAATGTTCCCATTGCTCCCAGTGCTGCAGCGAGTGATAAGAGATCTTTTTTTGTGTGCCTGTTTTATTTTCTCAGAGGTTTGCTACAGGTGAGGCCAGTGGAATGGCAGCATCCAAGGGGTTGGCTGTAGGTCATTATTTTGCACACCGTAAAGTGGTTTGGATAACTAGTAGCTCTTCTCTGTGTACTATATTATAGTGAGAGTCCCAAAGCCTGGACTTCACTTTCAGTTTGTGCTGGGGTTCAAACTTCCCTGTTTGTCTGGGTCCTTGACTGTTTAACAAATTTAATATCATGAATATTTGTGAGGGGGTTTTTTGTTTTGTTTGCTGGATTATTTTTTTTTAACACAAGCACCATCCTCCCACAGTGTATTAGAAGGCTTTTAGATGTCAAAGAATGACAAATAAGCCCAAAATAGTGATTTAGTGGATTCTGTTTGCACTTATCTTTGGGACTAGTGCTTTCTACAGAGGTTAAAAAGCAAAGAACCACATCCAAATTTATAGAGAGCAAAATTCACTTCAGGGTGGTAGACCTGGGATTGCCCACCACTAGGGAGAGTTTCTCATAACTGTTGCTGGTTGAAACCATTTGAAACCATTTGTATGTGCTGTGCCTCTCGTGTCTCCAGATGGAAACATTTCCTAAACCAAATCATTGCATAGGGCCAGAAGCAGGAGGGGAGTGACATGTATCATCCTGAGCTTCCCATTGAAATCTAGGTCCATATTTGTCAAGCAGTATGCACACCTGCATCTCCTCTTCTGTGAAATCCATCGCACGACTTCAGTTACCTTCAGCAAGGTCAAATCTAAGTATTTTGGATTCATAAAACTGCCAATTCCCATTGATCTTGTCAATTTTAAATGTGTTGGCAAGCAAGACCTGCTGTCATCTCCTCAAACATATACAGAACAGTAAGACTTTCCAGTAATAATCCTTAAGTATTTTATCTGGGGTAAATAGAAGACTTCCCTGTGTCTTCCCCTTCCTTATACTCACTTTCTGTTCTTCAGAGAATTCAGAATTGGGTACACCATATCAACACTGCTGCAATACAAGTGTGTGTGCTGAACCTTTTTCCTACTGTGTTGTTTCAGTGTTATAGGATAACCTCTGTGCATAGTGATTCCATCTTTGGGAACTGAAATTGATTTTCCTTATCTTAGCATGTAAAGATCTGACCTTTAGAAGCATTAGCTGCCAGAGCGTAGCAGCACCAGATGTGGGAAAACATGAAGGTAACAGCTTTTAAAGTGCTGGAAATGTATTTGAAGGTCTATTAGTATTGACACAGAGTGCTGAGCTACATACTGAGTTGGTTTGTTCTCACTCAGTGCACACTCTGATAGGAGGTAGAGTCTATAAGAAGACTTTTAGTCTGTGTCTTGCATGGTCAAATGTCAGAGGGTGCTGTGTACTCCCAGCTAAGATCTGTGTGGATCTAGTGGCTCGCCTAACTCTTTCTGATCACACCTCATCAGCTGGTTTGCTAATTTGCTATTGGACAAACTATTTGGTCTGTGCAGGATAGAGAGAAGCAACCTCGTACCTGGGCGTAAGTGAAACTCCAAAAGGGGTGGCTGTAATGGTCAGCCATGCTGTTTATATAGCTGAAGTTCTGCTGTTGCTGTCTGCATCGCTGAATGTAGGAGTTGGTGGAGACACAGCACGTGCTTCTGTCCTTTTCATTTCCATACTGCTTGACTGTTTACCTTCAGGGCAATACCTGACTGAAACGTTATCAAGTAATGCAGAGGTTGTGCTGCTTTGAGGAGACTTGCCCCACTCAGTAAGGGCACTGAAGACATCAGCTGAATTGTCAAAACTTGTTTTTTTCATTATATTTATAAACTAGTTTTGTTTTACTTTGTGGAAAGAAAAAATTCTTATTGTAGTTTTATTTAAGCAATGTGCTTTCTGTAATTTTGAAAAACAGATGGTAAATTGACCTCTGATTAAATGGTTATGGGGATTAAAAGCTATAGGGAAAGAGTGCATTTAGACAGTGATTTTGATATTCATTGTAGGCTATTTTTATTTGACTGGAAGGAAAACTGAAGGGAGGGGTCATTGGTATGGTTAGGGGGAGAAGTCGGAATAGACCTTTAATGCCTCATTCACTTTGATACTATGACAGTTTCAGAAGGACCTCAACCAAAGTTAAATAGCATGTTAAATGTTGGTGTTCCTGCTAAGCTAGGAGCTGAACATACATCACTCTTGAAACACACAGGACTGGAAAAAAGGAGAGGGAAGAGACACGAGTGTTTGCGTTACAGATAGGAAATTATAAGGTGTGGAGACATTTACTGTGTGTTAATCTGAAGAAGAGTTGGGACCGGAATCACAGCTCTTAAAATTGTCTTGCCTTTAAGGGAACACTGTAAGTCCTATGCTCAGGCCAGTAGAAAGTATTGAGCTGCATCTTTTAATTTTGGAATAAGCTACGTAACTTTGGTTCCATGAGACAGGCTAGTCCTATGGCTACTGCCAGAAGTTCAGTGTAGATTTTAATTTCTTCCCAGTTGTTCACATTGCTTCTCCACCAGCTTTGAAGTGACGTTCCCTTTTCTAGCAGGATTGGTCCTATGCCATTAAGCAAACTCTGGATTCTTTCACTGTTGATTGCAAATCTAACAGAAGCCAACGTGGCTCACAAGTGTTTACTTCTTTGTTTGTGCATTGGCATTGTCACTGGACTTCACCAGTGAGAGTTTGCCAGGAGTGAACACAAAATGTAAATGAAAGTAGATGTATTGCTGGAAACACTGGTAGACAGTTTCTGCGTGGCTGTACGTCAGTGCAGACTGGAGGCATATGATGAAGTTACTCTTGTTTTGCTATGAGAGCTCTGAAACGTGCTGCAGTTTCACTCCCTGAAAAACCCATAGGCTGAATCTGAAAAATCACATTTTTCATTAAAATGGCCTTGTTTGTGCCTCTTGCCAGCCATGATTGTCTGGCTGAGCAGGGACATCAGCTTTGACACCAAGTGTATGAGGGCTGCCTGTAGGAGGTTGAAATCCTAGTTTCCGACCTGATTTATAAGTGGTTTATACTTTAAGCTTTCCTGTTTAATAGTTAAATAAACTGTTTAATGTTTAAAAAGTAAAATTCTTCTGATAATTAAACCAGCAGGCAAAAAGCTGACTACAGCCACGTCTTGGATAAGCCTGTCAGTGTGTTCCCACAGTTCAGATCCCAGTTCTGCTACGAATGAGCTCCTGGTTGCAGAGCACTGTGAAAAGCCCAAGTAACCCAGCGCTGTAAGCACTCACCTCATGAGTGTATTTTTATATCCTATTCACAAACGAGACTGGCAAGATGGTGGGGATCACGCTGGAGGGAAAAATACTGAATAGTGTTGGGGAGACGCATACATGGCCTGGCAGAATTTTCCATCTACTTATTTCTGCTGTTGCTGTGTTACTGTGTAAATCTGAAAGTGGAAGATGATTTACGCAGACCACATGTGCCACCTTGATTTTTATGTTCTGCCCTGGAATATACCCTGTTCATGGCACTCTGACACTCTGGAAATTATAAGGGTACCCAAACCGTGACACCAATCAAAAACGCCTACTTTTAGGTATCAAGGATTTCTGGCTCTTTCTTGTTGCCTGTGGGGCACATCACTAAGATCTACACTTGGTTCTATGTAAAACAGTGTTTTGTTTCTCTTTTTAGTATAAATAATGCAGCACAGAAGTGTGAGTCAAGGAATCAGAAAGCAAGAATCCTGCTGATATAAGCTCCTTGCCCTGCAGCATCCTTCTACAGGTTATCGGGAAAAGTCTTTCCTCTTGCTGCATTCAGAACATCTTAGAAAAATCTTGCAACAACATGTCATAGCATAACCATAAAGAGAAGAGGACAGCGTGCATCTGACGAATAGCCAGAATGAGAGGGTGAATTGCATACTTTCTGTTTGTTTGTGATGTGTACAGCATCTTCAAAAGCAGAATAATAAGTTTTTCTAGCTACAAGAGTCAGAGATGAAGTTGAGTATGTAATTCAGCCTCAGTGGTATGAAGGTTAGTATTATGAGCAGCCGCTATTATGGCTGTAGCTTGAAGTAGCAAAACAATACAAAGTGTTTTTGGGGAGGGGAAAAAAATCCCTAATCAAAAAAGCAAGTGCATGTAGATGGAGATCAAAAAGCAAGGCTGTAGATGGAGATCCTGGCTGATTAAAAAGTTGCGGTGTTAGTGAAGGGTGTTGAAGTGGGTAAAATAAAAAACAATTAGTCACCAAGGAGTCTGTGTAAAAGCAAGATGCGGATTTGATCAGCCTCAGAATAGTTCGCATGTGAAGATGGGAAAAACAAGTAGGCAAGAAGAAATGGAGATAAGCAATTTTAGGAGCTTCTGAGAAAGGGTAGTGTAAAGGGTGTTACTGTCTTGAAAATTGCTGTTGGCTGCTTTGTGGCAGTGTCTTCTAAGCTCATTAGCAAGTTAGTGATGATTTTACTGGCACAGTTACTTTGCTGAATCTTTTCTTGCATTTTAGGATTTTTGCTTTACTCTATCAGAAGGGGTTGTTCAGGAATGCTAACTCTTTTTAAAAAAATAAAATGTTGACTCTTGAATACTTCTGGCCATGCAGGCATGCTCCAGAAATGGCCATCAGTGATTCCATCTGGATTTCTCTGCTTTTTGAGCAGAGGCCTCCATGCATCATATACCCTGCTGTTTATAGAGGTGGCTGTACATATGGCTTGGAATCTCAGCCAGGGTTTGAAATTGTGTGTGCTATCCAGGCACAGTGGGAGCCTTAGGAATTGAACTTCATTTATGGAAGTTATCCATGGTTCTTGGAGATGCCCTGGCTTTCTGTGTCCAGAAAAGATTGCTAAGCACAGAGGCTGGCAAACAGCCAGGTGAGGCACTGGTAGCAACAACCTCTGTTTTATTAACATAGTTGGGAAAAGAGCTGCCTTTTCTTGCTTTGCTGACAGTACCTTGTGAACTACCTGAGGTTTCCCTGTGACACCTTGACAGTCAGGAAGCACAAGTGGCCCTAGTTATAACAAACTGTTGTATGAAATACGCCATGTACAATAGTACCCATGTTAAAATACTGAGCAATTCGGGTGAAAGAGAATCTGATCTCTAGCCTAGAGGAGCATCCTGTGATCGAGAAACAAAAGAAACAGTCTTCTGAGATCACCCTTTCTAAAACAGGCTTTCCTGCATGAGTGACAAAAGTTCTGTGTGGTGCTGTTTATTCTGGCTTTCCCAGATCATCAAAATGCTGCTGATTTTTTTTACATCTTATATTGGCCCCTGGTAGGTAGACCCTTCTCTCCAAGCATAGCTCACAAGAGACGCTCAAGAGAAATGTTGCTTACAAGAAACAAGCCTGAGTCCTCTCTTTGGCTCTTACATCTGGTGTCCGAAAAGGCAACAGTGAGTTTTTTCATCATCATTGTGGAGGGACTGTCTGCAAAGTCACATACCAGCTCTCAGCAGGCCCAGGCCTGGTGACCCAGAAGTCTCCTGATTGCTGTGTACCCCACAGCTGGAGAAGGAGTCATTTTTTTATGACCAAAGTTAAGACTGCAGACTGAAAAATGATGCCTTCAAGGAGGCCGTGTTATACAGGAGCCAACTGCTTTGTTCTGAGCCTTCCAATTAGCTTATGCTCAAATGTCACTAACACTGGTGCAGTGGCTCCTGTGAAATGAGAGTGGTAGATGCCATCTTTTTACATGGAACTTCATTCGGCAGCCTCAGCAGAACTGCCAAAAATATAGAAAGGCAGGGCTGACTGACAGTTTCGCTCCTCAAGGTGATCTGTGTGGATAGGTGACAGGGAAAATTGACAGCAGCATCTGAAGGATCGTTATCTGGGATCATCTTTTTCTGTGATGTGCAGGCTCGGCTCTCTCAAGCAGTTTTTATTAGTAGTTTATCTGCTGTGGTAAGGAGAAAAGCACAGTTCTGTGCAGTGCAGCTTACTCCTCTCCACAGCCCGTGGCCTGGTCCTGAGGGCTTGTTCTTTCCTGAATTGAGTGGGGTCTTGCTTCACACTAGAGTGATTGTGAGCAGGCTCAGGACAAGGCAAGCTGAAAAGCAGCTTGTAAAGGATTTCCCTTGGATGGGAAAATGTGCAGGCTAAACCAGAGCTCGCAGAGCCTGGCTCTTGAAGCTGGGCATGGGCTGATGTAGTTGTTGGGGGATGATGCTGCCTGTTTGCAGAGAAGGATAAGGTCAACCAAGCTGGTCGTGCTCTTGAGTTGAGGCTCTGTATTATGGTCTTGGTTTAGGCACAGTTGACCTGTTCTCAGTTCCTGCACAGACCCAGTGACACTGTGCTGTGTGCCCGCTTTGCACGTACATGGGGCTCTTCTTTCAGGAGATCACAAAGCGCTTCGTAAGTTCAAGTATTCACTTTGTAGATGAAGCCCAGAAATAGCGAGTGATTCCTGAAGATTAAAAAGCTAATCGGAGGCAGAGCAGAGAACTTAACTAACACTCTTGTCAGCTGCTTTGTCATTTTTCCTAATGGCTGTTTGCCAAAAAACCCAACATTAAAGTAACATTTACAGATGGCTGATTTTGAAATGTAAACATCTAAACTAGCACATTAACTGTTCTGCCTACCATTGACCAACTTTTTGATATGTTTGTTTCCAGGAACACCTGTCTGGTTCTTTGTGAAAATTGCTCCAATTCGAAACGAGCAGGATAAAGTGGTTTTATTTCTTTGCACTTTCAATGACATAACGGCTTTCAAGCAGCCCATTGAGGATGATTCATGTAAAGGTTTGTCTTTTTCACAATTATATATTTATGCTGCTTCTGTTTGTTTGCCCTGGTCTTGAAAGAGCTGAAGTCCTTTAAATGCCAGAGCCAAAGAATTAGATGTTAAAATAGCCTGTAGCTGTGCCACTGGGGACTGCATTTGTGCAAGGAATGGTTGCTGGTTTCTTAAGCGAATTGGCTCTGGCCTGCACTGGAAAGGGTCATTGCCAATGAAACCCCCAAGTGCTTCAGGAAGCAGAGTTTACTTAGCAAATAGGTGCTGCTCTTCCTTTTAAATTCATTATTAATCTACACTCCAGCATAGCCTTCAAGTAGTCACAGTGGTTGCTAAAATCCGTCTTTGATGTCACGGGGTTCCGAAGGGTCTTGAGCTCTGTACAAATTGTGCCTGACACTGTATGCAAAAACTGAGGAATTAACCCTGTCTGAGTCTGGGAAAGCTCTCGGTAATTTCATTCTGCCTGGCTTCATGTTACCATTATTGTGGGATTCTTTGTATTGAAGTTCTAGTTTCTTTTAACATATGTGAAGAGATTCCCCTCACCTTAAATTGAATCAGGTTTAAGCTGTCCTGGGGAGTGAAGTAGCATTGCTGTGTTTTGATGTTAACCCTTTGCTTACTTAAACCCTGGAAATCCTGGAAGCAAACGCAGTTGTGACCGCAGCACAGACTTGCACTCAGGTTCAGATCTTGTCGGAAACAGACCTTTTGTACCCATATGGAGAATTACAGACTTGTGTCCTCTGAGGTAAAAAAAGACGTAAGTTCTCCTGTTGTTAGCATTTTTGTAGTATTTAATAATATTTGTAGTATTAAATTAAACAGGAAACTTACTGTGAAGGTGAACTGATTTACATTTTTTCTCACAATGTTATTCTTTAAAAATGTAGTTTCTCAAAGTGGAAACACCTGTTACCACGAAAAAGGAAGCACAACCTTGAGTAACTTACCCTCTTCCCTGGCTATGTGGGTTATTTCCCCCCCCTGCCCTTTTTAAATGTTATTTGTTTGGTTCTTCATTGTTTTAATAAAACTAAAAAATGTATCTTGTCGGAAAGGTTGGGTCTACAATATCTTTTTCCCTGCCTAGTGGTCTTCGCTGTATCCTGATGAGGACTGACAGCACAGATAAATCAGCATGATGCAGTAAAGCTGGCTCTCGTTTATTTGTTGGGGAGTGAAGGCCCTTGCTTCACTTAGTCAGCTGATAAGTAGGACTTTGCCAGGGGTGATAGCTGTGCATTTTCTCTTTGCTCTCACACAAGAGGTCTAATGTGATAGTGATATGCGCTCTTGTGAGAAGAGTTTCTCCTTCACTTCCAACACAAGGAAACACTAACTTTTTGTTTTCAAAAGAAGTATGTTAAAGGAAGAGAGCATTAATTTTAATTTTTTAAAAAATCTCCTTTGGATCTTGAAATCACATTGTTCTTATGGTGATCATGGTAATTCGTAGCAGTTCTATATCTAAAGCAATATAAGCACTAAGCCTACGTATAAGTGCACCAAGTTGCAGATGTTTTAAGACGATAAGCAAATTTCTTCATCTGGCCCATGGAAACTGGCTAAATGACTACCAAAAGTTGCCAACAGAGCAGAACAGCTGGGTGTATTATTTAGAGGCCACTGATTCACAGTTCTGTACTCCTTCCCTGAATGCCATGACTTTATAGTCATAGAAGAGTTGATGCACTAAATGAGTCTTCTGCATATTGTTTTTGAGTATCCTAAAATTAACAAAATTGCACCAGTTTCATGCAGGTAAAGAGTTCTTTGCTGTGTACGTAAACCAAGCACGATGTAAATGAAACTGCACGTTCTGTTCTAACCCTTAATTTATCCCCGGTGCCTTCCTTTCTTCTGTAAGTTACTTGCTATAGGCCAGCTTTGGGATTTTGTTGCATCAGGAGGTGATATTGCATCAGTCACTTGATGGCTAGATGAGCAATTTCTTGGAAGAGAAGAGCTGATTTGTCAGATAATTGAAGACTTTTACATGCATGACCATGTCTTTAATATTAGAGCTCATTGTGCAGTTGCATGCTGGGGGCGAGGAAGGCGGGTATGGTGTGTCAGACAGTTGTCTGCAGCGGGCTATAGGATTCATGGAGGGGACCAACATTTCTAAAAGATGTAAAAAAGGTACAATTGTATTAGCTTCTTCTAAGAATCATTTCTTTTACAGACCTGAGCTTTGAAGAGGGCATATTCTTTGCACTGTGTACAGCATTGCATGGGAATCTTGTAGCATGCTTTTGAAGGATAGCAATTTTCATAGGAATGTTTCTTATATTCTAAAACCAAATGAGCTCCTAATCTGAGAACCTAAAATTGTGAATTTAGAGATTTATTGTTTAATTGAAACAACTGAAAACTGATTGCTAAATCAATTATTTTTCATTCTTTCACTTTCAATCAGCTTTTATCAACTAGGTTTGGTTTGGGGTTTTTTTTGCTGTGTTTATATGTGAAATGAGTTTCCAGTGCATATAACCACTCTAATATGTAACAGGCTGCCTGCAAATGCAGATACTCTATTAACATATGTTGCATAAAGTTTTTCAAAATCAATGCCTGCATGACTATGTAAAAAAAAAAAAAAAAAAGTTACACAGTACAAGAACATGATCAATTTAAAGAGCAACTAATCTGTTAGGCTAAACCTGCTTAGCTGTGGTATATCTTAGTTTTCTATCACCTACTGACAATTTCAAGCATGATTGTTCAGCTGCAAAAGATGTAGTGACTCCCTGAGTGAAAAGTGTTGAGCTCTAATGACAGGTGTTTGACTTGTGCACAAAAATGAATAGGCGTCTTTTATCTGAAGGTAACTTAGAGAGATAGAAGGTCCCAGTTCGATTTTTTTTTATTCTTATTGATTTTTTCAATTATACTATCAGACACTGGAACAGATGAAACAAAAAATCTAAAATAATGTAAAAAATAGACTTCTAATTATAGTCTCTTTGTTATTTGATTCAGATAATTTACTAGATGTTTATTTTATGACTGACATAGAAGTTAAGTAAATTTGCTTTTAAATGCAGCAGCTTTAAAAATAGTGCATCCTAAATTAAACAACTTAAAAATAGCGTGTCAGGATGATGGTGGTATAATATTTTTAAACAGCCACTCTTCCCCATACACTTGCCCCTTAAAAAAATGAGAAAAATAGGTTTACTAGAATAGAAGTAGGCAATATCAAGCTTTAGTGTAGCTAAATTTGGCTTGTGCAGTGATGGGTCACCTTCTTGGCTGAATTTTAGAGCACATGCTACGTTTAGAATTCATGCATTTTGGCTGTATATGTCTTTTCTTGCTTGAGAACACACACACTGAGTATAAGATGTGAGAATAGTGTGTAAAGTGGAATGTATCACTTTATGAAAACAATAATGAAACATTAACATTTAACAACCTGAAAGTGCACAAGTCCATGGGACCTGATGAAATTCATCCCCGGGTCCTGAAGGAGCTGGCGGACCAAGTGGCGAAGCCACTTTCCATCATATTTGAGAAATCGTGGCAGTCTGGTGAAATTCCTGTGGATTGGAAAAAGGGGAACATAACCCCGATATTCAAGAAAGGAAAAAAAGAGGACCCAGGAAACTATAGGCCAGTCAGTCTCACCTCTGTGCCTGGCAAGATCATGGAGCAGATCCTCCTGGAATCTCTGCTAAGGCACATGGAAAATAAGGAGGTGATTGGAGACAGCCAACGTGGCTTCACCAAGGGCAAATCCTGCCTGACAAACCTGATGGCCTTCTACGATACTGCCACGAACTTGGTGGACAAAGGCAGAGCAACGGACGTCATCTACCTGGACTTAAGCAAAGCATTTGACACTGTCCCGCATGACATCCTATTCTCCAAATTGGAGAGTCACGGGTTCG
>VZSF01002310.1:608632-686130 GCA_013398295.1 Chionis minor
ATTCTATGATTCTATAATTGGTGCAGACAAATAGAATCTGTGCATGTACTCTCAGTAGCTAGTAAGAAGTTTGCGTGAACAGGTTTTGCATGTATGAATACAATGTGAACATATTCAGATGCACCTATGCTGTTTTATAAAACTTTGGAAATTATGCTTTGGATACTAATTTTTTGCTTTTGATACTTTGTTTTTATACAAGAAGGTGATCAAATTTAACATCACTGAATCATATGGGAGAATGATCGTTAGCCTCCTAGCTATTGTAACCTCCTGTGCTGCGTAGCAATCATCAGTTATCTCCTGCAGCAGAAGCTTTATTTCATTTTGCAGCTAAGCTATCCTTTGCATCACAAGCAGGACTACATAAAAAATAATATTTTGATTGCCTCCTTCATCTTAATTCAGGGAAAATGCCAAGTGTTTCCTTTTTCCCTTTTTGTTTCTGTCGGATTTTTTTGTCGCTGTCTAATTTTTTTGTTCTGTTTTTAAAGATGTATTTATATGAGCAGCGCCAGTGTTTGAAATATTTTGATTAAGTTATACTCCACTTTCATCTAGATGAAATGTTTTCTTAAAAAAGGAAACAAGTGAAAGGGAAGTGGTGAGTATATTAAAAAACTTTGGTATGCTTTCCCAGTCCAGATGGAAAAATAAGACACTTTTAGTCATGAAGTTTCAAAGAGAAGGAGCATTGAGACTGCAGAGAGGCATATGGCTGTAAGCAAGGATCTTTGATATGCTAGAAAACAAAGGTAGTTTGAGTGGAGGCAAGAACTGCTGGAATCCCGATTTACTTGGACTTACACAGTTCTGTGTGAACAATAGACCCATGACCAAACGAGCTTGTTCTCTAGCAGACTCCTTGTTTTAGCTCTATGGGTAAGTCATGCATCAGCAACTTGATAACAAGGGTTTTGGAATCGCCACACTTCCTAATCTTTGAATTTATGAGTCGTCATTATCAAATTGTGGGGAGTGGTAGGAAACAAATAACTACCTACGAATAAGTAATTAATGTTGTTGTGGATTAAGCATCAACAGGTCGTGCTCACCTCAAAATACAGAAAATTGGTTTCTTCAACTTAAGAGCATTGTTAAATGAAGCTTCATCCCTTAAAAAAGATAGGTCTTGATGAGTTAAACATCATGTCACAAAGGTGCATTTCAATGCCATGTTTCCCCATGAAACAAAACTCAGGGGACAGTCCCTGTTGTAGGCATCTTGTCTTCCTGGGTGTTTTCAGAAGCAGTTTCTATTCAGTTTTTTGCAAGGAAATAATGGAAAACTTGGAAGAGCCTCATGGAATGCAGGACAGCTGAAAACAGTGCTGTTAATCTTGAAGGTTCTTCATCCTTTTGAAGCTAGAGATGTTTTAGTGCCATCTCATTGCTTTTGCATGATGTTTTCTGCAGAACTGGAAAAGGAGACCAATCAATGATAAAAATGGGTTGGAAACGAAAACAGAGGCACAGGAAAGCATAACCATGTGGCTGGCATCTAGCTTTATATTTTGTTCCAGAATTCCAAGCTGTCTTCTCTGCTATGTGAGACCTTGTCTGTTTGAAGAATATATACGCTTAGATGAGAATCACCTGTGGTCATTAGGTTTCAATTTATATTTTCTTTATTTAAAAAGGAAGAAAATGGATGTCAGGATATACCAACTGCTTGTGTTGAAAGAGAACTTCTAATCCATATCATCTGTCCCCTCTGTCCCAGCAGGGCTAGCATCCTACATGGGTGGCTAGTATTCCTACACCATTCTGAAACCTAGTTTCTTGTCGTGGAAAGCTTCATCTTCTTCCTGTAATCATCTCCATGACCCTTAGAATTTAATGTTTATGTTCTCTCCTGTGGCTTAAGTCCATTATTTGGCCTATCTTCACTGGATAAATATCTGACTTGCTCTAGGCTATGTCTGTCCTTAGGCTTCTGGAGGAAAAAATGCAATAAATTCAACAGGTACTGCTGTCTTTTCAAGCAGCATTGAAGAAGTTATCATTCAATAGGATTAGTACTGACATTCTCTCTCATTTTCTTTTTCCTATGCCACAATCTGCAGGTCCACTATCATTACGCTTTGAAGTTCCCACATTTTTATCTTCCTTTCACACACAGAGACACAAAAAAGGCAATACAAGGAGGAGAGTGTTCTACTTATACACCTGGGACATTTGTGCAGTGATTCAGTGCCTGGTTTTAGGCATGTATAACTCCAAGCTGAGCTCCCACATGTTGTATCCAATGTGTGGAGGAAGTTAGGATATATACTCCCAGCCTGCCATTTTCAGATCATTTTCAAAAACCTAAGCTAAAAAGCCCTGCCTTTTGACACAGTCTCCTGCCTATATGTTTAGATTAGTTTTAGATCAGAGTTTGGATTATGTGGTAAGAGATCTCATGGTCGTGGGAATAGTTCATTCCCGTACCATTTATGCACCCAGAAATGAGATTTGCAACATGTAAGGCAGGGAAGGTCCTTATAGGGGATGCTGAGGACAGGGGCATGGGTTAAGCTGTACCTTTCAAAAGGAGATGACTCTTGGGGAGAGGGGGAGGTATCTGAAGGTGCTCGGCATTCATAGCCACAAACCATGCCACAGAGAGGGCTTGCAGTGCTTTTGTGCAAGAAACTCAGGCGAGGGGCTTCCTTTTACTCCTCTCTGCTTATGTCTGAATAGCTTGATTCTTGGAAGACTCGATGGCAGGACGAAAATACACACTGAACATCTGTCCTCGGCTTTCGAACCAAATTTTGAATCTTCCAGGAAAATGCCCTACCTGCTTTGAATCAGTAAAAGGGGCGGGGCTGCCCGTATGAGCGGGCATTACAAACGCTACGTGTGTGGTCGGGGAGACAGACTTCGAGTTCCCACGTGCAGCTCGAACTCCGTCGCCTTTGTCGCCGGGGTCGCTGTTTGCAAACGCCCTCTCGGGCAGCCGCCGGCGCCGCGCGGCTCGGCGCGGGCTTCGCTTCAGCACCATGGCCAGCACCGGGGCCGCTGCCCTGCTGCGCCGCCGGCCCGGCCCGGCCCGGCCCGCCCCGGGGCGGGGAAATGGGGATGGGGCCGGTGCTTCCACCCCCTTGGAACTGATTCCCCGTGGGCATCCCCGGTCGCGATATACATCGCCGAATCTGTCCTCGTGCTCATAGCTTTCTCCCACGGTCCTGCAAAACAGGCAGAAGACGTAGCGGTGCTGACGCACAAGTTAGCGAAAGCAAAGCGTTAGGCTGGTATAAATTGCTGTAGTTGTGTTGGCTTTGCAATGGCTGAATCTGGTTTGTATCAACTGAAGGTTAGCTATTATGAATCCTTTCTCCCACCTGATCCATTCTTTTAACCTCTACTGGCTTTACTCTGAAGGTAGTAAGGCCTTCAAGCCTTAGCCTATCAATTGTAGTTGGATTTCTTCTTGGAGAAGAAAGAATAGTAGAGAAAGAATACTCTTTGTAAATATATCTTAAAAAAAACCAAACAAACAAACCCCGAATCACCGAAACCCACCACCTTCCATGGAAATGTATTGTGAGCAATCAAGTGCTTTGGGCAGGTTTATAACAGATACAAACTGACCTCACTTGAGGTTCTATCATGTTGATTTATTTCTCTGATAAATAGTCCTTTAGTGTAGTAACTAATCTTACGTGGGTTTACCAGGAAGGATCTGGCTTCCTGGATGGAAATCATTCAATCTACTTGTTGCTGAATACTGCCCGAAAGCGTTGGCTAGTTCTACTCAGCTTGGCTGTTAAATTACTAGTGACAGACTTGCTTTAAGATGTGCTTTAAGGCATGAGAAAATCTTTCATTTTATTTTTGATATTGGAGAGGTATGATGAATTTGGTTCTCCCCCTTAGTAAATGCATTGTTTTGCATATTCTTAAAAGAGAAAATGCTAAACACTCTTTCCAGGTCTGCCTTGGAAAATCTTGTTCAGTACTGGATCCATGCAATTTGTTTATTTTTTTTGTGCTCACCTCTCAAAATACAAAATATGTTCCTCCAAACTCCATCAAAATAAGATGTCAAGCAAGGATATGTTCAAAGCACTGGGCAGTATTTTAACCACCCATGTTCCTGTACTTGTCATGGATCACTTGCAGGCTAAACTCCAAACTGGTCTTAAAAAACAGTCTCTGCTAATAGTAACATTTCTTTTGGTTATGAAACCATAATGTAGAAGGAACTTTTTCCAGAACAAGGTCCTCATTAGAACTGAATCTGCAAAGCGACGGCCATTCTCAGTTAGAGTAAGAGATGAGACTGCTCAACAGTTCCCAGGTGGTGCTAGCATTTTTCAAGATTGGGACTAAATATGCTGATACTTTCCTTTCAGAGTACCGAAAATGTCTATCTGTATACTCTGCCTGGCTTTCTGTTATGGCAAAATACTGCTCATAAAGGTTATAGTTATAACTGCCGCTTGTGACTGTCATTCAAGGCCTTCTATTTTGAGGGGTATTTGAAATGGCTGTAAAATGTATTCTGAATTAAAATTCAGCATATAACTTCTCTGCCAGAAGCTGCTAAATATTTTATTAGGGTTCAAAAAAATCTCTTTGTATATTTCCCCCTTTTGTTTAGAGAGGATAAAATTAATGATTTTGTTTTGCATTGTCTGCTCTGCTTTTTATTATCTCATGTATGTTTCTCTGCCTATGCTAGAGCTATGCTTAATACATCTGAGGCCTGATTCACTTCTGCTACAGGCAACTGTAATTGTTGTTGTGCGTGATTCTAGTTTTACATCTTGATTAGTCTGGAGTGTCTTCTGCTGTGTTCTGAGATCCAAATCTGGCCATTGGATTTGATAGAAGATTATTGTAAAGTGGACGTTTATCCTTAGAAAAGATGCAGCTTGTGTAACAGCACTCTTATAGAGCCATTGAATATAAAGTCACTGCAGTCATGGGTTCTATTATTTTACCAGCCTGACACCCATTTTCTGACTTGCTTTTATCTGGTGCTTAGCTAAATTATACTCCCTTTGTGTCAATATTAAAGCAGATTGCTCTGGTTTAACTTTTTTTTTTTTTTTTTTTAAGTTATGAGAGGCTTTATGTGGTACACTTGCAGCTTTTTTTGGTAATGTGTATAATCTTGTATGTTTTCTCAAGGTTGGGGGAAGTTTGCTCGCTTGACCCGTGCCCTCACAAGCAGCCGCGGCGTGCTGCAGCAGCTTGCTCCGAGCGTGCAGAAAGGAGAGAACGTTCACAAGCATTCACGACTTGCTGAGGTAACGTTTTCTTTTCTGGAGAAACTGTAAAGAAGTGTTTTTAGCCTTTGTTGGGTACGTTGTCTCTGCGTGAGCAAAGAACTGTCTGTCTCCCTTGCCCTGGGAACCTGAAGCCTGGTGGCAGGCGTGGGACCTCAGACTGTAGCACCCGTGCTGTGAAATGTAACCCGTGACAATGGGATAGAAATAGGTGTCCAAAAACTTCATGTAACCTAATTGCAGTGTGGTGTTCTGTATCTCACCAAGTCTTACAATGGCATTATTGTTAAAGTAATACTTTCTTGCTTGGTTTCCATTCTTCTGAGGGTCTCGGTGTTCATAGGATCTTGGACCATTCACTTTCGTAAAATTGAGGTGAGAAAAACTCAGGCTAGTGCAGAAGGAAATTCTGGAGAATCCTTGACGCTGTTGTTCTCTGCGTTCATTTGTGTCTAGTTCTTTTTCAGTGGGATCCCAATCCTGCTTTACAAACTGGTTAAAACATCTGTTTGAGTTACTGGTTTTTTGGACAGAATGGCTGTAAGATGCCACAAGCAACACTGCAGGCAGATTAGAAAAATAAAACCTTGTGATTTAAGTAGACCCTCAAAGTTCTGAGAAAAGCTCCTGGCGGAGAAGGCTCCTTGAAGTACTTAGGGTTTTAGGGCTTTCACCACGAGGGGGAGAGACTGTCCCAGGTTTCCTGTAGCTGCCTCCTGGGCCAGCAGCAGGGTTTCCCTGGTATGAAAACAACTTAAGTGAAGTCTTGATATAGTGTTAACGATGACATAGCCAATATAAGATGGCAGTCTTGTCTCACCCATTGCTGTGAATTCCATGGCAGCAACTGTGACTTTTGTCATTAATTCTTAATCCTGCTGTGTAGCTGGAAGTGTAAGCCATTGATGGGCTCCATAAGGTCTCCATATAGTCAGTACTCTGCTAATTTTGCCCTGTATACATCTTAGTTTCTATGCAAAATAAATAACTCCTGCCCAGACCTGTACTATTATCACATGTGATGATGAAATTCCCATAGGCAGGAGCTGTATTAAATACCTATTCGGTATTTAATACAGACGCACTCCAGAATGGAAAACTGATTCCTGTTGGAAGTACATAAATAACATAGATCATACTAGCACAGGGGAGGGGCAGACATTCACATGGACACTATACTGTAGGAATACCATGTGATTATGACATGTCCACCCTGAGGTTGCTTTAGTGCAAAAATTTTTGTGCCTGGAATTTGGAATAGTCTCCCTCCTCATCCTACTCAAGGATTAGCATCAAATAATTCTTCCTTCTCTTTAGATGTCTACCCCTGAATTTTAGTTCATGCTAAAACGTAGGCAGCAGAATGTAAGGCAAAGGGTCTGAGGTTATTCTGTTTGCCTCAATGAACCTCAGTCTGGACCTAAATGACTATACATTACTGAAACTTCTTGCAAGCCGATGTGCTCAACAAGTCTTTGCAAGTATTCTAACTGGCTCAGCTACTTGATTCATTACAAATAATAAAGGGCAAGTGTGTAGTTTACATGTCTGAAATGAGTTTCTTTAATTGCAGACTGAATATTGCAGTCATTATTTGGAAAAGAACATTAGCCCCAACTGTGATGTTAGGTACCTTGTTGTGTATCTGCCGTAATTCCACTTAAGTCAATAGAACCACACTAGAGAAAAGCAGAGTGCAGATGATCATACAGACAAGCCCACTTTTCTTCCTTTGCAGGCGCATGGGGTGCCAGGCTGCTTTTTCTGGAAAGGTCTCTTGATAGTATTGAACATGGGATCTCTAACTGCTCTCTGTTGTATTTTCAATTTTTTTGTTTCTTCATCTCTGTGGTAGCCTATTTGAAATCTTAAGTTCAAATTAAAATTCCTCCTTTTTCTTTCCTACTCACTGTGGCATTTCACGTCAATCTTGTTTGCTTGAGAAGGCTTTTCATTTATTGGAATATTATTTGTGTTGCTCTTAGTTCTTTATCGCTTATATTTTTGAATATCTGAGGAGCCAGTTGTGGCCTAGAACCTGAACGGGGCAGGGTATTGTACAAACACAAAACAGGAGCTTGGCACAAAAGCTTACAGTTTCTTTAATTGTTTATGAAGTATTAGTTTAAGAAAGGTGTTAGTGACAAGCTACTTTGTTTTATCCACAGGCCATGGATAATACAAGCAGTGTGTTAAGCCTCAGTCTCCAAGTTTTGCCGGTATATATAGATTTGTTTAGTCTGACTTCTCTAATAGCAGTCAGATGAAAACTGCTCAAATTAATTACGCAATTAGTGCAAGGATGTTGGGTAACTCTGAGAGTACGTTTTGCAATAAGAATATAAAGTAATTGGTACATTTCTGTGGCTTTATCACCAAAGAGCTGATTGTAGGAACCATTCTTCCTGGTCACTGCATAGAACGCATGTCCTCTGCACCTAAGGTGTTAGCTGACGTATCCTTTGTATTTACCAGGCAGTTCTGGGTAAACAAGATTGTGTCATAATTTAAAAAATGTGATAGTTATGAGAAATAAAAGCAGAAAAATTATAATGGTGCTTAGCAGCACTGCTTAATAATGGAACTTATGCCATTTTTTTTTTTTTAAACCTTGTTTACCAGGGACTTATAACTGCCATTAAAATCTACTTCAAGTTGAGGCTTAGCACCTAGCCCTTGGCTTGGGAGCAATTTGTGTGGGTTCCTGTGAAAACAAAAGCAAGGGAGAGTGGGAGAAAGCAAATATGTGCCGTTGAAAACACAAAAGGGAGAGATTAGGCTGAAAATGAGTGATTGTTTGTGTGGGGTTTTTTTCCCCCAGTCATGCAGTCTTAAAAATAAATAAATCATTGTAAACACTTGTTGATGCACTTTTACGAGTCCTGACTGGTGATATATTCACCATTTTTTAACAAATCTAGGATAATTTTTTTTATTTTGTTATGTTAAAAAAAAAAATGAGCGCAGCCTTGTGAAACCCATGATGAAATTTGTCATTTCTGCTCTTGAAATAATATTCTCTGTCTTTAGAGAGCTATTAAAGCATCATGCATCATTACCACAAATAATAAATGCAGATAATACAACTGTAGTGGCTGATGAATCATAAGTAATTGGAATAATACTTTCATTAATAACTTTCTGAAACAAATATTTCTTTTACTATGGCATAACTGCGTAATAGAGAAAAATCTTCCAAAACCAGGGCTGTTTCAGTCATTTAGAAAATGATAGTAATGAAATATTTGTTCAGTGCACATGGGTGGAAGCTCAGCATGTTGGTTTATATAGTTGTGTACACTTTCTTCATGATTATTTTTATATTCATCCCTTGGGTATGGGGTTTTTTTAACTCTCTAGGAGAAGTACCTTTACAAGCAGTTTCAATCTAGTTAGTTTGGGTGGGTGGGTAACCACACCTGACTGCTTCAGCAAATATTATGTTTCAGGTTGGTGCTACCTCTCCCTAGAGGCTGGGGTGGAGCAAGAGCACCTTGGAATAGGGCAGAAGGTACTTCTCTTTGCATCTACTTGCCTTTGCTAGATGGTGCAGAGAGGTGGTGTTTAATCTCTTAATCTCCTGATGACCCATGGGTAGTGTGTGTGTCTGGAAGAAATAGGCTGTATGTAGCCCTTGGTGTGAAAAGTGACAAAAAGAGCTCTTCTAACTTCCAGTGCAGCAACCTGACAAAACCTAGAGCTTTAGCACTAAGCTGTGTGGACCTCTTTCAATTACTTCTGTACAGCACTGAGCTCTCTTGTTGTACTTAATGCTGAAAGCATATGCGTGTTCTCTGATATAATTAAGCTTCGTTATAGGAGTTTTTCTCTTCCTTCAATGAAAAGAAGAATTTGATGCCTTTGAAAGCTCTTGGCCAGCAGTCCTGGAGGCTGCAAGACCTCTGCCTATCTGTAGAGCAAGCTGCCTTTCCTGGGCGAGGTAGCGTGAACTGGGACGGTGCCCTTCTTCCATCTCAAGCTGTGAAATGACAGTTCATCTCTCTAGCAATGCCAGCAAGATGTTGGAGTGGTTTTACAAGGTGTGTGTGCTAATGATGTAGTGAGAGGGATCCAGGGCTAGAACTTGTTAACCCCACCCAAACAAAAGACTGAAGACACCCCAGGCTTGCTGGAGGTGGCTTTCTCCACCTTGCGAGTAATTGGTATTCCTACATTGTTCCTTGATGCCCATCTCCTGCCCTGTCCCTCCTTTTGATTCACACCCACACTGCTGATGCACATCCTTCTTTCTACTGGAGACCAGCTGAAGTCATGGCCCCTGGTCATTTTAAATAGCCATCAGTAGAGCTTAACCGGAGACTCCAAGGTGGTGGTGGAAGTTTGGAAGACTTATTAATAAGGTCCCTAGCCATTCAGATAGTTTAGAGTACATTTATTTTTGAAATAAAAAGGGAAGGAGACATCAATCCTTTTATTTTGCTGTGATGTAGCCCTTTGGATCTCAAACAAGCTAGGGTAGAGTGCTTTGTTCTTGATGATGACATTTTAGAATGCTGAGGCAGCAAAGTTGTTTATTTTCTTAACAAGTTGAAACTAGGAGTCTGTTTTTCTCTGCTTTCAGTTCAGTTTTACATCCCTGAAGTTATACTGGCTTCACTGTAATTTTTTTGATTTACAGCAAAATAATGGGCGATATAATTTAGCCCCTTCTTTATTGCCAAACAGAGATTGTTCTTACCTTTGTTCCTATTATTCAGGTATATGGGAATACGCTAGTACATTTTCCATTAACTTTAGTTTGGGTGATGCAAAATTTCCACAAGTTCTTGGAGTACGAAGAGACCAGCACTGGCCAAAATGGAGTGAATGATACAATTCCCAGTCTAGAAGTTTTTTATATATATATATAAATAAAAGAATCAATCTGACAAGAACTAGCAAAATTTTTTTTTCAGTCTTTCATGATTGAGGCTCCTGTGCTGATTAGGATGGTTACCAAAATGTTTGATGTTTTCATATACTATCAGAGGCTAAAACAAAAAGCTGTAGGAGACATGCGATTGCAAAAGAATCAATCATGTTTTCACCCTCCATTTAAGGGGTGATACAATCTCCCCTTGCTAGTAAGATCTCAGCATTACAACTGAAATCCAGTTAACTGACTGAAAAACGTTACTATATGATAGAGAGTGCTGGGTTTTGCCGATCAGTTATTCTAGTGAGTGAATATTTCAGAGGAGTCTGCTTGCCCAGTGAAGCTTATTTCAGGCTTGGGATCTTATGTTAGAGCTGCTACTCATGCAAATCCTCATAAAAGCCAGCTCTAGCTTGGTGCTTTTCAACTGATTCGGGTACAGCTGCAATGTTTAAAAGCGGGGGCAGGAGGTATTTGCAATATTGATCTTGGGCTAGAGCTTTTGTCAAGAAAAGACATCCTAACGTTTGTCGCTGGGACTGCAAAAAAAACCCGGAAGGGAACTGATCTGAGTACACATACTAACTGAGTACACATACTAACTGAGTACACAACCTATGCCTCTTCCAGTGACTTCTAGGGACTTAATTGGCTGGCCAGTGCCTCCTGCAGAGAAGAGACTGCTTCTGTCTTGTGCTACTTCCAGCTCCTCTCGCCACAAGGCAACTTTATAAATTTTTTTTTTTTTTAAGTATGCAGAACCTGTGTGAATAAGTGTCAGGAGTGGCAGAGTATTTAATACTGCAGTGGACATGTCTGAGTCCTAGTTTGGTCTACAAGGGTTCTACTTAGGGGGAAAATGTGCCTTTTCCCTCTTTGCTGTCATTCTAGAAAGTCAGTGAAACAAAAATACTAAGTCCTCTCATAGTTTTTCAAACTGTCGATGCCTCTGTGGTAACGTGCAGGTCTCTGAGCAGGTCATGCTGGAGAACATACTGGGCTCAAAGTCAGCAGGCTTGCCAACTCTCGTTGTCATTTACACATGTGCAAGGGCCTGTGATCTGACAGTGTCTCTCCCCTGTTGGGCACAAGAGTAAGTGATTATGTGAGGTTCAGAGCAGCAGGGAACTTGATCTGAGGCTGTTTTGTCCAAGTAGGACTCTTGTAGCTGATTGTTTTCTTTTGTCCCCTTTGGCTTAATCTGTTGGAAGAAAGCCCACCAGTTCATACACACACACAAAGAATAATAAAAAGCACTCAGAAAAGCCTGCAGATAAAAATCCATGTCTAAATAACTGGCGTTAAAAAAGCTGAGATAAAGAGCATGAAAGGAAGACGTCCTTCTATTTTAGCTATGTTGTCTGATCTTTTCCCGGAGAAGGTGGCCATTTAATTTCCTTCTCTGCTCCCTATTGCTCTGAACTCTGTGTAAATAAATGTGAAAAAGGAACTGTGCTCCTAAATAGTTCTCCCGTGTTCGATGAGTTTGGCATTAGCAAACACATCTCACTCAAGCAAACCTCCAAATTCCTTTCAGTTTTCACCCATAACTCATACAGGCAAAATGTCATTTTTAAAGTTTAACTTTTCTTTATTTGGATACAGTTTCTTCATGTTGGTTTCACCCTCATGTGTATTGATAGATGTAAACAAACACATTCTTGTTGATAGGTATGTAAAAGATACCTTAGTTCTGAAGAATTAAATACATGATCGTACTCTTTTTGCACTAGTGTGCAGAACTGGAGAGACAGTAGACTTAATATTGATGGAGATTGCAGTTATGTAAAACACTTGGAGCATGTGCTCAGCCTGAGGTCCATGATTTAAAACACATGCTGACAGATCATCTTTTGCTGTAGTGCTTTTTTTGAATTCAGACCTAACTGCATTGTAATTCCATTGTACACTGTCAGATAGTGAAGGCACTGATCTTCTCTCAGTGAAAAGTTAAAGTTCAAAATGAGTTTGAGGCTAATGATGGTCATCCATGGGCTTTGTCCTGCACTGCCCAGAGAAGAGGAACAAAGGCCTGTGCATTCATGACAGGTTGTAGTATGAGACTATTTCAGATACAATATTGTGAAGAGTTAAATAGACAATGTTGAAAAAGAGTGTGGTCCAGTGGGCCCGGTTCTGGACTGGAACTTGGAAGTTGCAGTATTGTCCCTGGTTTTGCAACTTGCAACTGCCTTCCTGCCCATCATTTATCTGTCTTGTCCGTTTGGACTGCTGAAGGAGCTGTATCTTCTCCAAGTGTCCAACACATTAGGCTTAGTGTCAACAAATAATTAATGGCATTAAAAGAAACAACAACTGTTCTTAGGTGGATGCTGATTTGATTAACAGAATACTTACCCTGACTTGCTTACCATTTGGTGGTGATAAAAGAAGTTAACGGACATGTATTTTTACCAACTGTAGTACGAAGTTTGAGAATCTACAATGTGAAAAATAACATTAAAAAAATTAAGCATGTTTTCTTTTTCTCCCAAAATCTGTGACTACAGGTATTGCAGCTGGGCTCTGAAATCCTCCCGCAGTACAAACAAGAGGCACCAAAGACTCCGCCGCATATAATTTTGCATTATTGTGTTTTCAAAACTACCTGGGACTGGATCATCTTGATTTTAACCTTCTACACTGCTATTTTGGTCCCTTACAATGTCTCCTTTAAAACCAAACAGAACAATGTGGCATGGCTTGTAGTCGACAGCATTGTAGATGTCATTTTTTTGGTAGACATTGTGCTTAATTTCCATACCACTTTTGTGGGGCCAGCAGGAGAGGTGATCTCTGACCCAAAGCTGATTCGCATGAATTACTTGAAGACCTGGTTTGTGATCGATCTGCTCTCATGCTTGCCGTATGACGTCATCAATGCATTTGAGAACGTCGATGAGGTCAGTATACTAGTTCCACTTCCACCCACTAATTGTTACTCAATGGTTGGGGGGAGGTGGCAGAGAGAAGAAAGAAGTATATGTTCTTAAATATATTGAATTAGTGTACATTCATCTCTAATAGTTGCCCTCAGCGCACGTAGAAGTTTGCTTATGAGTCCTAACCAGAAGGGTCCATCTTTAACTGCACTGGGAGAGGCTGAGGTTTTTGGTGTCAGAAATCTGTGTTTATTTTCCTTCATTCTACATCCTCAGAGTTTGGGAGGACAGGCAGAAGCAGACAGCAGAACCTCCCCGTACAGCACTGAGGAAAACTGCTTCATCTGACTTACCACAAATAGCTTGAACTGGTGTGTCGGGATAGTTTCTGGGGAAGGCTCTCTTGTTTTTGCTGTTGACTGCACAGAGTATGTCTGTTAATGGCAATTCTTCACATGAACAACTCGGAATTATAATACATTTTCTCAGCTGCTTCTAATATGATACAGTAGGTGGCAAAGAGGTAGGCAGGCGGTGACTAACTAAATCTTTGTAGACCACCAGAAAGTACTGTGTGGGTATCTGGTGATCTGTGCAGCATTGGTTGGAAACAGTTATTTTAGAGGATGAAGCAATTAAAGATGCTTATTTGGTAATTCCATAATTAGAAGAAAAGACAGGGAGAAATCTGGAAATCTAGACTTTTTCTTAATTCTTGCTCGTTTCTTTGGGAACAGGACACAAGTCAGCAGAAGAACTAACTTTCAAACACTTAAAGCCACAATACTACCTTGTTGTAACTGCTTGTTCTCATTCTGGATCAAGAAAATATTCCTAAACTAAATATATTAAAGTTCCATTCCTAAATAGTTCAGAGAGTTAATAAGTTGATAATAAAATCTTAAAGAGGATTCCAGCAGTCCATTTTAAGTGCATGTTACAAAATCTGTACCATCAACTACCTACGTGTCTGTCTCTATCTGTGACACATACTAAACCTGTAACATTACATACACATCAGTGCTTAGTATTTAATTTTTAGCCTGTAAAATTTAATTTTTATGAGTTCCTTTAAAATATGCTTGTGTTATAAAGGACAACCTAGCTATTAAAAGAAGATTATGCTAAGTGAAACATCTGGGTAAAAACATAAAACTGCATTATTTTTGTAAAAATACACTACACGGGTTTTAATCAGATTTAAAGTATTTTTCTCAATGACTTGAGGACAAGTAGGCAAACTGTTGAATGCAGTTGAAAATACATGATGATGTTTGATATTTAATTCCCTAGAGAGGTTTTCATTTTATATAAAGCTACAGACTGAAATAACCCAAATGAGATCAAGCAAGAAAGCCTTGTGAGACCTGTCCTTAAATATTTGTTTGTCATAAAAAGGACCCAGGCTGCAGAGTACTTGGTCCTCTGCAGGAGTACATGAATAATTTCATGTATTACTTTGCCAATAAAGCAATGGAAGGAGTTTCTGACATTTAGACTGAAAGAGTGAAAAAGAAAAAAAAATAAATTTTTTTTAAAAAAAAGGCAAGTGGCAAAAAAAAAAAGCAAGGAAGCTTTTTCTCACCTGCTGCAGATAGTAGCAACCTGCTGATGAGTTTGCTGAAGGAACATTTCGTAACTGTAGACTGGTGATGTGACCTACAGAACATCCCCGAGGACAACGTCTATACCAGTGGCTGGGACAACCCTTGAGCTGAGCACAGGCGCTTTCAGACTCATGGTGGCAATTCTGCAGAGAAATTCTCGTTGTGTGAGTTTGAATTTCTCCATCTCAGTGTTGCCTTGTAACAATGAGGGGCTGATTGGTACTTCAGTTTTCCTATGGCACTTCAACAGTCTCCTTAATCAGTATAACAGTGTTAGTTTTAGTTATTCTAACTACCGTGCCCATGGGAGAAAACATTTTTCTTGATGCTATCATTTCAAGAGTGTTCGTCTGTATTTGCCCTAGTGGGTTCTGACATTTAGCTGGTATAAATCATTGTAGGGTCAGCAGAGCAGAGTTTCCACTGGTGTAAATTGCTGTACTCCTATTAAGGGCTCAGAGACTGGTTTACAGGACCTGAGGGGCTTTGCCAGCAATGCCGGCAGAATAACATAGTGCACATCAGGTGGGGATTTAGGACAGTATATGCTGATCATTGTTTCATAAACTGTCTGTAGAGAGAAAGATAGCCTTTTATTAAAGAAGAGAGGGGGGGAAAAAAGCGCCACATTCAAGGAGTCTTGAAAGTAGAAAGGCTTTGCCTTATATCTTCTTCTCTGTTGTCTAGAGCATTCACTTGTGGGTCAACTCCTTTTCTTTCAAACTTGCTGGTTTAAATTTTACCTGTCTGTTACCCTGGATTACGCACAATATTACTTCAGCAGTACAGCTTCGCAGCTGACTGTGAAGTTACAAGTTGCCAAACTGGGTTGTTAGCTGTGTATCACTTTGGTTTTGCTAAAGGGCATTCCTTTGGAACCATGAAACAGGAGTTAGTAGGTGGCCACGGCTGCTGTGGGAATTTTCTTTTTTTAGTCCTATTGTGAATACTTAAAAAAAAAAAAAAAATTGCCAGAGATTAAATGATACCCAGTGTCACCAGTGGTGATAAAATGAGATGAAGAATACGAATTGCTATTTTCCTGTTTTGGTGTTTTCCATATATGATTTTAAGCAGGAGGAAATAGAATCCTGGATTTGTTGCAGTCCCTGTGGTGAAGGGAGACTGGGGCAGGCAGAAGCTCACTGTTTTTTCTGCCTGCTGTCATACTCCGTTAAAAGAAATGTCACTGAAGACACTGAGGATGTCATGGAGGAACTAAATTGACAAGTCAATTTGTTTTTAAGAATGCTGTAATTACTGTGATGGAGACAATGACTGGATTTGCAGGAGACATGTAACCTGCAGCTGAAGAAGTAAAAAATTGTGTATGTAGGGTGCTGGTGCTCTTTTGGCTCTGGGTAATTTTGAGACTGTCCCATCACTTACCTCTCGGTAGTTTAACAGTGAAACCATTTTTGTCATCTTTAAAGTGATCCACCAATATAGGTTTAATTATAACATATGAAAGTAGCATTGATCAATATTTTTGACAAGCAGATCTTAATTTTAAAAAATTCTAATATTCATTTTTTTTCTAATTTGAATTAACTTTTTGTTTTGCAAGTCACTTCACTATTTCATTATAAGATATAATGGAAAATATTTTCTTGAAACAAAATTGAGTGTGACTTTGTGTTTTTCAGGCAATTTCAAAATTCTTTGGGCTTGTTCCAGTTTGGAACCTTAGTATATTTTCTATTCACATTTTTTAATATAATTGAAAATCCAGTTTCCTCTCTGCACTGTTGAGAATATTTTTGTCCACAAAAATACTTTGAATTCATTAACTATTAATAAATACAACTATTAATAACTACAATTAATACAAGAGGCACTTAAGTATGAATAGCCACATTCTACAGATGGAAGAGGAAAGAAAAAAACATTCATGTCTTTGTCCAAGGCTGTAGAATTAAATATGATAATGTATGAAGCTTCTGATCTCAAGTACTGTGCTCAAAGAGACAGTACAGTATCTCATATTCAGACATGAACAGAATTCAACAAATGAAGGCATGAATATCTGTAGAGAAATTTCCATTGTTACACAAATGAAAGAAAATTTATAAATGTTTCTCCTGGTTGTTCTATATGGGAAGCTAATTATACAGTTAAATATGAATTACATTCTTGACCTTACATAGAACTTCAAGAAAAGAAAATAGTCTCCACAGATTGGTGAAAATAGTCCATAGTTGATTGATGAATCAACTTAACGCTAGCCTTAGACTTTCTACTGTTAAGACAATACCTCATGCTGTAGTGTAGTTTCAGTAAGAAAATATTGCTCTAAAATTTACACAGCCCTTAAAACATGTGGTATTAGTCTGTTTTGAACCTGAATTATCACATTAACATTTGTCATTAATCCTTTACAGTAATTAGTATTATTCCTCACTTAAGAAAATACCACCTACTTTGGGGGATAATGCTATCTTTTTGTGTTCAGACATCAATCGGTAGATTTAATTAAAAACAGACTAAAAGAAAAATCCACAATTTTTGCTAAGAACAATGCAATTTAAGACCTTGAATTCCAAAGGCAAGTTGAAGCGTATTTTTGCAGTGTCAGCTTGAGCAATTTTATACTGTGGTTTTCAGCCATAATATCATAAGATATAATTTATATTGGAAAAAATTTGACTTACTACATGTGACACTGTTGTTGTGAAATCTCATGGTAGGAGTGGAATCCAGTCATGTTACCACCATATAAATCTCTGAAATAGGGAGTTTGTAGTAGTAATTGCTATCTGTATTTGAATGGAACACTATGATCAATTGTTGGCTGATACCAAATTGAGAACCATATATCACTCTTATTAGTTGAGGTAGAAGAGAAATAAATGCATAGTAAAAGATCATCAGGAAAGATGTATTCAATATAAATGATGTAGTGTTCACTTAAGTGGATGAATAAGAGAGAGGCAAGCATGTAGGCAAAGAAGATATACAGCTTTGAAAGGACAAAATTTATGATAAAAAAAGTCTCAGAAAAAATGCAATACAGAAGTAATAGAAGTAAATTAAGCTATTCAGTGCTAAGTGAGCATGGTGTAGCTGGAAAGTAAACAGTGAGTTGTGAGAGAGGAAAAAATGAATGTGTTGCCGGTCAGACTGTTGGCAACTCTGAGGCAGTACTTTTGCAATAGAGTAATTTAAACCTTATTAGTGGAATAATCTCTCATGCTAATACAAATTAGCTATTTAGGAATTACTGAAGTAACTACGCTGAAAAGCATGCAACTTCCCTAGACTGTTTTTACCATTTGTTTGCAATATGGGGCAAGGGAATAAATTGTCATATTTGTAGTTTTATGGAATAAACAGGGATCCGTAAAGAAAGATTTTGGGCTAGATGAATTTTGAAAACTGGAAAATATAATTTTGAAGCTCTTTTAAACTGTAAACAGCTCTATAATATGAAATCTGTTTGAAATAGCGTGTAGTTCACCTCTGTTATTTGGATCTGTCCAAGTAGGCAATACTATTTGGCATGTGAGTCTATTGATAAATCTGCTAATGAATTAATCTCTTTCTGTGGCTAATTATAATTAAAGTAGTCATAACCTCCTTTCTATGTAATGGTTATAACAAAGCAGCTAAATATCACAGAGTATGATCCAGGCATAGAGGAAATGTCAGCAAATTGTATTTCTTGGAGAGTAGATGGGAAGGAGTTATTGGGATCCCCTGGACTAGGTGACTCCTTACCGGTGCTCCTGGGGAAGAATCAGACATTTGGGTTACTGTACCCAGGTGGGGCAGTGGGAGAGTTGGAGCATGGGCCTCGAGTTGGGGGCCGTGGTGGTGGTGGAGTGGATGTCCCCTTGTAAGAGTCCCCTGAGAAACACGGCAAAGCCCAACGGAGGTGCATGCTCTGGGTTGTAACCTGCCAGAGGCCCCTGGAAGCAAGGCTAGGGGGGTTCTTGGTAGTGTTGGTGGCTCCTAGGTGGTGTGGGGAGCTTCAGAAGGAGCTTGGGGACCTTGACCTATGGAAGAAGGGGAGTGCAAAAGAAAGGAAAGGTCGTCATGGAAGAGGAGGGCTGCTCACCTGACTTTTGTAGGTGCCTCTGTACTGCAGCATGGCCCCAAGGGTCTGTGCCAGGCAGGAATTACTCTTTAACTGGCAGGTAGGTGGAAGGAGTATTTGGGGAAATGCAAATAGGGTAAAGCAGATTCTTGGGGTAAAGCAGACTGCCAGGATATAAACCAGGGAGGCAAAGAAACGCTTATTGTTCACAGTCTCTTGAGGATTTGGTTCAGGATGTCTCTGTTGTCTAAGCTTCCCCCCCCCCGATTTTTTCAATCAAATACAAGTTTCTCTAACTTCCCTCCTTAAAAACCCAACCTCCATGCTACTAATGAAGTACCTCTTTTATGCTACCCTCTCAAGGGCCAGGCTGCCTTTTCCCCCTGAATCCTCTGTTTTCCAAATTGTTTTGGTGTTATATATAGGCGCTGCAGAGCTCTTCTGCCATTTAACGCATTTAGGGTTAAATTCTCTCTGTTCCAAGCCTGCTTAAGGTGTTTATTTAGTATAAGTTCTGTATGCTTCCCTGGTCTCCCCCAGCTTCATAGACCTTGGTGGCTGAGAGACATCTGTACTGTCTGTTGATGGATAGCCCCTCCCAAAAGACAATACCAGAGAAGGATGTGCTGCTATGTCCCTGCTCAACACCTACTCTACTAGGTTCTGCTGTGGCCATTAAAATGCCAATTAGCTTCTCTTCTGCACTACTAATGTTCAGATTAGTCCTTTTGCTAAGTCACAGATAAGTAAGGGTGTTATTGGGTTTCAGGGCTACTTCTTCCTAGCTTTGAAAAGCACGGTATGATTTATCATACTGTTAAAGAGGGAAGTCTACATAAGCTATTCAATCTGTATAAGGCTAAAAGAATTAAAACGCTGAATTACATTTTCAGTGATAATGTATGGTGATAGCCTTTGTCCAAGAAGGAGAGCTAATTGAATATATTAGATTCTGAATTATTTCAAAAAGCTGCTGTTAGAGTGATACTTGCACTGCATATAAAGGGAAGTGTGTTTCAGAGACGGGGATCAGTTACTCTGTTCTTTTTCCCCCATTCAGCATACTTGTATTGATCCGAGGCAGAAAGTCAGATGAGACGGCAAAGGGTATTTATTTGAGTAGCTAAATGGTTGCTTTATAGTCTATTTCATATTAGGGATTGGATTAGAATTGGAAAGATGGAGTGGTATTAGATGCCAGTAACACTAAATCTTATTTGGGGGTTTTGCCTCTTCAAGGTAAGTAAAAAGCTTCTGGAACTGATGGCTTCTTTGAATGAGAAGCATTGGGAAGCAGGTTGCTGTCTGTCAGGGGTAAATTTTTTATTTGATACTGTGGAAAGTTGGATTTCTTCAGGTTACTTATGTGTTATCTTTATTCTTCCTCTCAAAGTAAAAAAAAAAAAAGTTTTTCCAGTTGTTTCCTGGATTTGTTGGTTTTCTGAGTGTGCATGCATTTGTACAGAACAAGCATGGACATAGTTTTATAAATGAAAAAACAGCCTTTTCCATCTCTCCTCGCACCCTGTGCTCTTATACATGAATTATTGCTGTTTCTCCCTCAATTCTAACCAAGCTCGCAGATGTCTGACTAAAATAAGCTCTGTGAGTCTAGAGATCTGCTTTCTTCAGTGCTGAAAACCACAGCAGTAACCAGAGGGTTTAGATATTGATTTTGACCTGTGTGCATAATGTTATCTCATCTGTTGGCTGCTAAATATGGCAATCTGCAGGAAAGGTCATGTTCTCAGACCTAATTAAGAAAATCAGAAGAGGCAAATAACACAAGTGAGAAGTCCTAATAATGACCTGACAGGGCTGCCATGTTCCTGTAGATTGGCAGAGCCGGGCTGCTACACTGCTGACTTCAGAATCAAATGTCAAGAAAGAAGGCAGTGCTTTCTGTGGCTTTTGCCTTGCTTATGGTAGTGATAAATTCAGTTCATTGCCTCCCTTTTTTTGATAAATAATTAATTTAATTTTTTTGTTCTGTTCATTCTAATTCTTTTAATGGCTAGCTTTTAGTCTCCCTTTAATTGAGATGAAGCCAGAACTTTAGCAGTTACGTGTGAGAAGAAAGTGCTGGAAAACTTAGGAAAGATTTATGTCAATACTGAATATTCCTCTTTTTTTAAAATAGACATTAGGTAGGAAGTAAATTATACTTCCTTTGAGCCTAGAAAAAAATCTTAATGCTTGGGTTAAGTGCATTTTATTCTGTACATGTGGAAAGTAAATAACGGCCTAAGAAGTGAAGACTGTCATGCAGATTGAATCTATTACTAAAGTGCTAGTGCTACTACAGCTGTGGGAGGAGGTGGGATGAAAGTTGCAATTTAGTTCTTTTCTGAAGTTGTTCATCCTACATCTTGTTTGAAGGAAAAATGAATTATTTCTTACTTTTTTTTCCCCTGTAGTTAATTTTTAATTGCTTTTCTTTAAACAATTTGTATTTTGGTTTTTTTCTATGAAATTTTATTATCCAATGACTTCCTGAATTTAATTTTGCATAGCAAGTGAACAGCAGCAGTTGTTTGTTATTTGTACAGCACCTAGCACTTTAGTGTCCACTGTTACTGTTCTTGGGGACCATAATGACACAAGTAACTAATAATTTGCTACAGCCCTTTGGTTTTCAAAACACTTCAAGTACTTTGTCCCAGCATCTCTTCTCGATCTCTTTTTATGGATATGAACGTAATGGTACAAATCTTGTGTTGTCTGGTGAAAAGCTAGAGCCAAACCATGGATTTCCTGGATCCTGAGTTTGGAGAGAAGATTGCTCACATGGCTGAGATACTGGCCTGAGACAAGGGGTGTCCTGACAGTAGATCATGTCTTGCAGAAAGCAAGGAGGTACAAAAGCAAATCTATGTAAATCTGCACAGGGTCTAGTGAGTAGGTCTAATTAATGGCAGATTATCCATGGAAATGTAGTTTTGGCGGTATTTCATGCATAACCTTCTGAGACATTCTCTTTGAATGTAAAATGTGGGTCCTGCTTTCCTCCAGGCCTGAGGCCGATGAGTTTTTCTGTTGAGGTGCAGTTCCACTCTGCAAAGATTGCATGGGAGGAGAGGAAGGAGGGGAGTGGTTGTATTTATTACTTTAAGGGCTTCTGACATTCAGCTTTGCTTAATCAGCGAATACAGAATTATTTCTTCTGGCTCTCAGTGCTTTGAGCTTGCCCTTTGGTTTGCACGGGACTTGCTACAGATTCTTCCATTTTTTTAATGCATCACTGGCAACAAAAGTAGAACTGCCAGCGTATTAAATGTTTGTCAACAACTATATGCGTGTATCAGCAGTAGAATCTTCATTAGTGTCATTCAGTTACTTCAAACAATTTGAAATACAAGTGTGAAATTCAGCATTTTCTGCCATATTTGACTAAGTGCTGCATATTTAAGTGCTGCACACAAGCTGTCTCTGGAACAAAGTACAGTAAAAATGTACTGTTTTTCTGTCCTGGACGTACAGCAGTTTTCTTAGGTTCTGCCTATCCTGAGGGGAAGGGTTCTGTTGGATAGAGTACTAATAGGTAAATCTCTGTCTGCGTAAATCGGGCCCAGCTAGGACGTGGTTTATGACTTAGTCTTGTCCTTTCCCTGCCTGCCCCACAGAAGTTCCTTATGGAGATCCTTTAGAGGAGGGCATCTGGGGGTGCCTGTTTGGGACATGCAGAGCAATTGGTAGCTCTTTCTGAACTTCATCTATGTCCTTTGAGCAGAAGGAGCTCTGGGCGTCTCTTAATTTGCCTTTCAAAGGCGGTAGGAGTGGCCGAGCTGAGAGGGTGGGACAGGCATCAAGAGGGGTAAATTGAGTTCAGGCTCTTTTGCGTGACATCTTGGAGCCATCTGTATGACAAAAGCATAAAAATAATCTGCACTGATAAGAACATTAAAATGAAGAGTAATCTAAAAGTGCAGTTCTATTTTGGAAAGTGGTAATCTAAAAACGTCAATTTTGAATCCAGCAGATCTATTCCTGTGAGTATTAAAATATTACTTGCTAAATTTAGTGACAAAAAGTACTGTTTTAAAGTATTGGAGAATGATCTGATTTTTTTTCCTACTGTATCATCTATGAAACGGTTTATTAAGTTTCCATTGTTTATACCCATTTGAAATTCTGTCACTTAGAAATTTTTAAGAGAGTTATATGAATAATTATTTCCCTGGGCTTTTCTTCCTCTTGATATTGATCCATTTAGAACAGACAAATCCTTTCCTCTGAGGAAATCAAATAGAAAATACAGTTAATGCTGAGATAAAAAGAAATTATTTTTTTTAAGCTTTTTTTGGAACTTTTAGAATCTGATTGGCAATGTAGTCAGGTGAAATATTATGACCAATTTCAATATCAAATGCATCCTTTCAATGCAACCCGAACCAAGTATTTATGTTTTGTAAATAAGCAAGTTCTTTTTGTACAAAAAACCTAATTCTCTCTACGTCTGGTCAGAATTTGGTTGAATCACTTTTTATCAAATTATGCAGTTCTATCATATTTTAAACATTTTTACAAAATTTCTTTTTGGAAATTTCACAAGGGAAATTAGGCTAAGAGTACTCTGAAAGCAAAATAATTTGCCTTAAATGTTTTAAATCTAATTTCAACTATTTTTATTTTGCATTCCAATTTATCATATCCAATTTCTTAAACTCCCCTTCCGTGACATTTGTCCTCAAGTTTCTAATACTTGACTTCCCCTCCTGCCCCGCCAGTCCTCCTTGGATCATTATAATTTTTATCTTTGGTAGGACTCACACTGATAAAAAGCATATTTTTATTTTTAAATCCCAGTGGTGAGTATTACTTTTAAGAACAAGTTTTACACCACTATATTGGAGCAAAAATAAGGCTGGTATTTAGAATGCTGGGATGGACAAATTTCCTGCCCTTGCCTGAGATGTGTAAGCACCGTGTGATTAAAAATCTTGGTTTTGAGACTAAAGCTAAAAACAGGCCATTACTGGAGACTTCTCCAGATGTAAAACATTCCTGTTTTGCTGTTAAAATTTGTAAAGAGGAAAGGGAGAAATGGGCATTGGTCCTGAGGAAAAAGGCCAGAAGACTGTGTTGTAATGTCAGAATGCAGATATTTAGAATGTAGATACTCTATGTACTTGTCACTCAAGGACTTGCATATCCAGTTCTAAAATACGGTTATCATGTTATAGTTTTTTGTGGTTTCCCCTTTGCTTTTCCTCTCCATACTGAGTGTTCGGAAGTACCTGCTTTCTCTTCCCTGAAAATGAGGACCTTATGCCTTCTGTATCCTATTCTCTGAGCTGGGATCAAGGCTTTGCTCCATTGTTTACGAAACAAAGCTGAGTATGGAATGAATGAGAAGTGGAAATTAACTTTTACTCTGTGAAGGATTTTTTGCATCAGCGACTTGAAAAGTTTGACATAGTCATGAAAAGAATACATCTCTTGCTCTCTTCTAGATCTCTGCAAATATCTCTGATTTAAAGGAAGGCTGCATTTTTCTGGTTTTGTTCTTCCTTTTTACTCTCCTTCCCCTGGTTGATCTTATCCAAATACTTAATAGAAACTGATAGTGTGTTCCCAGGTAACAAATTACATCTGTCTCTCAAAATGAGTCAATGTAATCATGACAAATTCATGAAATAAAGGGGAAATACATTGCTGCAGTTCCAGGGAACATGACTCAATATGCTTTATGTAATTATTTAATAAAACATCTCTTCTAGTGCATTGAACCAGCCTAAGATACTGAAGCAGTTGTATTTATGAAGGAATAAACAAACTTCCAGTAAAAGCTGGTGACCAGAAGTATGCAATTATGCATTTCCAGAAATACTCATTAAACCAGTCTGCTTAAATTTTAATCAGTCTTCTATGTATGAAACAGTCTTGATAAGAGGCAGTAGAAAAATAAGAAAAGATTTTTACGAAAAGCTATTCAGAACTTCTAGTGCCCCAAATGGCTTTGAATTTTTTTATTTAACTTCTTGTATATGGAATTGCAAATCTGTCTAAAAGTTAACAACACAAAATCCTACATGCTGGCTTAATTCTGTTTTATGGGAGCCATTGGTATCAGCACAGAAATGCTACATTGATAGTAAAGCTGTCATAAAAGAAATATGATATGGGAATTGGGAAGTGAGGTATTTGAAATAGTTAAACTTTGTGTAGTCCACGTGAGAAATGTCAGAGGACGGATTATCAGTGTGTGAATTCTTACATGAAAGTGAAGTCATAGGAAATGCAGTTACATTGAAAAATTGGAAATCACCAGGTACTTCCAGTATTTTTTGGCCTTCCTTATCTACCTTCATGGTATGTCTGAGCTAAATACTGCAAACTGTGTTATATCTGAGACATGAGAGGACACCTGTTGCCCGGAATCATAAGGAAGTCAGGAATACCCATAAGAGGTTCACGACTCCAGATGCTGGAGTGAATTCAACAGGTGTCTGGTTATGTTCTTCCCAGCATTGGATTTGTATAGTTTAACGGTCATTGTCTTCCACTTTTATTTTCAGTCAGCCTAAAGTAGCATGAGGATGCTCAGGGATGGTCTGCGTGCAACACTGGACATGCAATAAGTAGCCTGTCGCTTGAACCCTTTACAAACATGTTTGTAGACCTATTCAAAGAATCTGAAAGGGGAGTTCAGAGGGCAACTCACAGAATGTTAGTGGATGAAGACAAGAGTGCATATACCCACCCCAGAAAAGAGTCACTAACCTTTTAATGATTCACAATCTCTTTTCAGCTGTTGTATCTATTTGTGATGGATCGCCTTGTGTCTTTGGAGACTGCAGTTGTGAATTTGTTGCTTTAATATTAAATTCTAATGGCCACTGTGCTTTATCCTTCTAGGGCATCAGTAGCCTCTTCAGTTCGCTTAAAGTGGTCAGGCTGCTTCGGCTGGGTCGCGTAGCTCGGAAGTTGGACCACTACATTGAATATGGAGCAGCAGTCTTGGTTCTGCTGGTGTGCGTGTTTGGTCTGGCAGCACACTGGTTGGCCTGCATTTGGTACAGCATAGGAGACTATGAAGTTATCGATGAGGATACAAACACGATCCGAACTGAGAGCTGGCTCTACCAGCTGGGGATGTCAATAGGAACACCGTACCGCTTTAACGCATCAGGCTTTGGAAAATGGGAAGGCGGACCAAGCAAAGATTCGGTCTACATATCCTCGTTGTATTTTACGATGACCAGTCTCACTAGTGTTGGATTTGGGAACATCGCTCCGACTACAGATGGGGAGAAGATCTTTGCTGTTGCTATGATGATGATTGGCTGTAAGTATTAGAGATTCTGTCTCTCACACACATAATGACAAATAGCTGTGTCGTGAATACTGATGATATAAGAACATCTGGAATTGTGTCAAATAGTATTATGCAGCTTAAAATATTTTTGGTGGCAATATAGTTATTACATACTTTTTGCTGGTTGGTTTTAAAATCCCAAGTGGGAGTATTGCTGTGACTAGCAAAAGTTCAGTCATTTTGGAAGCAATATTTTGTCAATATCCTCTCAACATTCTTTTGTAAGTAAATTGTAAAATGTGTAAAGACTGAAGTACGAAAAATTAATGCACCAGAGTGGGCACAGACAAACTTTGTGCCTCCATTTGGTATGTGGCAAAATCTTTGTATGTCTGAGAGTTGTATATATTGGACAAGTGGGTTGGCAAATGGGAGGAGGCCCAAGAGTACTATAAGGGAGAGAGAACAGTAGCTCTCTAGAGGCCACAGACTCTGCTGTGGGCTGAGCATACAGTCAGATCCTAAAGCAACTGGGATGATACTGGCCTTGGGCACCTCTGGCTCACATGCCTTTGTCATAAGGCATATATTGCCAAGCTGTCCAGCTTTGGGCCATGTTGTGCCACTTCAATGCCGGAGATTCCAAAATGACACTATAGTGTCATTTACAAAAAAAAAAAGTAGTATTTGGGGACAAATGCATAAGAGGCAGCATTAATATTTCAAAATTATTCCAGAAAAATTTTACTTTAAATAGGCTGGAAATTTTTAACAGGAGGATGTTTTTTATCCCCTTGGGCCAGCTAATCTCCTGTGAATAAATAGTAAAACTTCCATTAGCCTGATGAGGACAGATTTAGATGAGCGGAAGGCAAATGATGACACTTCTTCTCTCTGTGCGTTTTATCCTCTGCTCTTTTTGAATAGCAGCAAGAGCTGTGTCCAAAAAACGTAGTGGCTTGTTAGACAATACTGTGGCCGGCTAAGCCCACGGTTGCAATTGTATTAGCAAGATCACCTTTGAATTTTTGATCTTCTCTTCATTTGTAAAAGGAAGTGAATTTTCTTGAAGTGGAGATGGTGGTCAATGTGTGAAAACGGCTGCCACCCCCACCTTCCTTGCGTGGGCTGTGCGTGTAGCTATCCTACGGAAAGTTAGGGCGCGGGTCCCACTTTGGTCCAGGGTAAGCACTTGCTTCCCACTGGTGGCTGGCCGAGAAACTGCAACAGTGTGATGCTCTCTCATCCCTGGGTCCAGCTTAGAGTCATAGCTCTGCCTTTGCACCATGCCTCTGATTTTTGGTGTCACTGGTCTTGACTTCAGGTTGCTCCACGAGCTGTGCAGCCACGCTTTGGTAGGGGCGCTCAAGGACTGCTTCCCTGCAGCGCAGATTTTGGCATCAAGTGGAGGGAAAGGAAGAATTTGCTTTTGGAAGTGTGAACTCTTCCTACTTAGTGAACTTAAAAATACATTTTATATATAAATACACACACATATGCATGCCTACATACAGACATAGCATATGTGTATACATACACACAGGCAGAATGCACATATATTATGATGCTTAAAAGAAGAAAAAGAGAGTGTGGGTTTTTTTCCTTCATGTTTGATAGTCTAGAATTGTTTCTAATAGAATGGATTTGATTTTGGAAAATTCTTGTGTCGCTGGGGAAGGCTGGGCATGGTGTGGGCTGCCCTGAGGAGCAGCAGTTGGTTGGCAGTTTTGCAGGCTTTCTAGTCCATGTTTCTAGAAAACTCAGTTTTTTGTTTTGTTTTGGTTTACTTGTCTGAGTATCTCGAATAGTTTCTGGGGATGAAAGTTGTGAATAGCAGAAATAATTTTTTTCTTTGGTCTTGGAGTGTTGTATATTGAGCTTCTCTGTTTCGGGAGAGGAGTTACTGTGTAAACAAGTGATTTTAAAATGTGTATTGCTGTCTTCTCCACTGGCAAACTGATTGAAAGGCTTGTGGTACAGTCAGCACAGGACTATGGTGACATCCAAAGAGGATGCTTGTGTCAGAAGGGCTCAGAATATTACAGGTATTTGAAAGTGTGAACAATTTATAACTGGTGCCCTTCCATGTGTTTAGTATACTTATGCACAAAGTGATGGAATTAATACTTTGTAACTATATTCTATCTTAGGTAAGAGAAAATTTGTCTTTTGCAGCTGCTCAGGCACCACTAAGTCCTCTTCTGCTCACTGCTTACTCCCACCGCAAAGCTGATCCTGTGGCAGAAGCACATGTGTATTACATTAACTCTTTGTAGATCTATTGGTAGTAGTACTTTGCTATTATGTCAGATAGCTGTTTAAAAAAAATAGATAAGGCCACTTGCATTTTCCTTTTAATTCAGTCTTTCATTATGGTAAATAATAAATCCAGGCAACTTTTAATTAAAAAGTTAGAGCTGTGTTAGTGAAGCTATCCTGGGCCAGTGGGAATTTTGGCTGAGTTGAGTGCAAATGTGGGCCTAATAAAAAGCTTAGGGTATATGAACTTGTAGAAGGAAGGGTGGGCAAGTCACGTTAGCAGTGCATAAACACTGGGAAGTGATGACTGAGGTGAATCAGCCGTCTGTGGACATTGAGCCTGTGGGGCTAGCTGGGTTGGTTGGTTTTACACTTGGGGCAAAGTACAAGAAAGCATAGTTTGGTGTCAGCAGCCCTGCTTTCTGCTTCGGGGCCACCTTCTGCAAGGTGGTGTTCTTGTGCTCCCAAATGCAATGTACGCATGCGCTGCCTTACTGACCTCGTCATGGCTGCAGTTTTCAGGGAGAAAGTGTTTTACTGTTGGTTATTTTGGAGGGGGTAGATGCAACCCCTAATTAGATTTGTGAGGGACTGCAGCATACTCATGGTGTACCCCTGGGGATCTACGGTCCGTTGGTCAGCTCTGCCTAAGGGGGATGTGGGTAGGTGGAAAATGCTTTTGATTCTTGACCTCAAATAATGTACATCTGTTTGGGAATAACAGATTATTTTAAAATAGGGATGAAGCATCCAGTGGCTGCTCTTAAAGATTTCTCTTCTGTGGAGGCTTAATGCTTCTGATAAGACACTCAATTCATACTAATGTGTAGCTGTTTTTCCTGAACATATGGTAAGTTATAGTTTTGTAAAGCAAACTGTCTTCACATCTGTCAATGAACTGACCTGCATGGTTTTGCCTCACTTTATTTATTGAGTGTATATGTATATATAGAGAGAAGTATGAGTGTTACTGCTGGAAGTAAAAGCAATTAACTCCTCAGCTTCATTTTAAATGAATCAAAACATATTTGCTTATCCCTTTTCACAGATGGCCACTAAATTGCTAATTAATAGGGAATATGTCTACAGACAGATCATCCAGAGAGGCTGATGTTACATAAAACCAGGTTTAAAACCACAGCCTGGGCCTGTGGAAAGATGTATGTTTTCCATTTTTAATATTTTGGGGAAAAAAAAAGCTGTTTCAATTTTTAGTTTCTTCCCTGTGGAGACACATGCCTCGAAATAACAGTTCTTGTATATTTTGTTCGGTGAAGCTGTCAGGTTGGGTTGCATATTGTTTATTTTTCCTAAGCGATAGCAGAAACCCGAGGACTTTCATTTGCAGTTTTCCTAGCTGGGCAGTGTGTCAGCAATCCCCTTGCTATGCAGGTGGAGTAAGGATGAACAGTTCTAAAAATGCTTTGCATTTTCCACTTTTTAACATACTATAATACTGATGGATGCTTGCCTGTCTGGATTTTGAGCAACTGAGCGAAATCTATCATTTTGGGAGCCCTTTGTTAGTGTTCTCAGTTGCAAGGAAAGATCCCAAGCTTTTTGTGCCTGTTTACGCTAAATTCTCCTTGTTAGGTAGGAACTTCCTGGAATTACAGGGCTTGACTTATCCAAAGTATGAAGCTCACTGAGGAAAAGGTACATGTTTGAATGCTAAACTAAATCATAAATTCCCCTATGAACAGTACGATTAGACCAGGTAGTGAGTGGGATCATGGAAAGAGAATAAAAGTAGGAGTTAAAAGGTCAGACTCGAGGACACACATGCTTACCTACTGTAATAAATTCTCAGCGGCTGAGTTCATTAATCAAAACAGATCAGAGACCAAACCCACTCATCTTCATTGATCCCGTGCAACACTGGCATCATGCAGTCCTGCAGCACTTCAGCTGTTGTCTCATTAAGGTAGACACAGGTCCCAGGAGCAGGGAGTAGCTGTCTCGACTTTGCTCAGCTTTGTCTGCGAATAGCTTCTTTCTCATTAGACATAAAAACAGGAATGAGGATAACATTAAGTCAATTTGAAAACATAATTAAGTAATTTTATTTACAGAACTCTTGCTGAAAGGAGCAGAAATCTGCCCTTGCAATGTGAACATCTCTCAGAACTGTAAGAAAATCTTGGTGGCTGGTATCGTGGCGTGCAGGTCAGTGTTGCTCCTTCACAGCCTCACTGAGGAATAGAGTGGTTCGGTGACCCCCAGCAGGGTAGAAAGTGTTCAGAGGCTCTTGTGAACAAGGATAGCCAGAAACTGCAGAAAACTAGACTGCTGCTATCAAAATATGTGAACAAAATACCGATGCGCTGCAGCATCATGTTAGATGATGTTCCCGAGGCATGATTTTCCCCTCAAAATGCAGTTTGTCAGTTGTTAGAGCAAATGGATGTAGCCATACCGTGAGGATACTTACCAAACACGTATCCAGTTGTAAAAGAAGCATGTGTATCCCTGGTACCCCTTTTATAGGGAATGGGGTTCTGGGGTATGTTGAAACTGGTTTTGCTGGAGGTTGGTGGCCTGAAACTGAGGGCCAGCCACGTGCCAAGTGCCGGCTAAGTTTGCTGAGGATATCATTCAGGGGCTGAGCACAAAGGCCAATGAGACTTCAAACCCAAAGCAGCTTTTTCTGTATTCATGGTTATTGCAAATGTGATGTTTTGATTTGGGGACGTGCTGGGAAAGGAAAAAGAAACCTCGCCTTGCAAATGTGGTTTCCTGGATACCTGTGCTTTGTCACTAACCCTGGCAACATGATAAAAATCTCTTAGATGCCACCGACTTCTTGCTAGCCACTGAGGCTGCCAACCGCATGCTTTCCATATGGCTGATAATTTTATATTGCTTTTCATTCTCACCTATATTAGCCACCAGCAGCACTACTTAAGCTAGTAATTCCTAATTTAAAGGCCTGGATTTGTTTTATTTTTTTCTTTTTAATAAGCAGGAATAGTCTTTACAGATCTGTTCCCTCGCCCCTCTCTGCTGTGCTTTATTACTTGCTCTTTGAAGCTAGTAGTGATATTTGAAGTGCTGGTGTGTTACTGCTATAGTTGTTAAGCAACTGTTCGGGATTTCTGAATGTTGTTTTGCTTGGATGCTTTCTCCATTAGAATGAACCACCAGAAGTGTCACGGATATGTTTCTCAGCTACACCAAGTTTCAGCAAAGAGGAAGGGCCAGCAGAAAATCTGGATAGAGTTTCTCTGAAGGTCAGAAGGAGGGTTTGGATATTAGTGCAGGATATGGCCTGGTTATCTCTTAATGTGAGAATACTTCATTTTTTCTTTTTTAGACTAACAAATTAGTAAAATGGTAAAACAACCAAACCAAAGCAAAAGCAAAAAAAACCCCAAACCCAAAACTCAGACAAACCCCACCAACCCCCCAAAAGCAACAACAAAAAACCTTTGTGATCTACCAAGATCACAAAGTCATTGTGATTAAAAAAAAAAATGGGTAGATGACATTGTTTTAGGTTTTTTGGCTGCATAAACAATCCTTCAGACAGTTGAGTCCTAAGGGACGTGTTTTTCAGTAAAGCTCATTGGTATCTCATTAGTAAGCATGGGACTGTGCCAGGTCATGGTGGCATTTTCAGACCCATCTGAAGGCATCTGGCCTGTACGGAGTTACATCAGTGATATTCCGTATGGACAGGGCATGCTGGAGAGATGCGTCCAGTGCTGACAGACTTCACAACATAGCAAGCTCCAGACTCTGAGCTGTAGCTCTTAAAAGTTGCCTCCTCTTCAGATGAGGATGTCCAAGGCCTGCAGATTTTTTAAGGATTGCTTCTATTGAAACATAAAACGTTGCTGTCAGAGACAGCAAAAGGGCAGGGTTTAGGTGATATGTATGTAAATAGAGAACTCCTACAAAAATCATTGTCTCCGGGCTAAGATGGAGGTTTTTTCAGGTTCACGACACCAGCGCTGACACTGTAATAAATCTGTCTGGGCTAACAATCATGGCTATATGAGGAGTTCCCCATTCATATGGGGTTAGTCATCTCCTCACCACAACACACTTCAAAGCAAAATTTATAGAAGAAAAAAAAGTGTGTTTTGTGAGTATATTAATGTGGTAGTACTTTGTTTCCTGGTCTGCTTTGGGAAACATAAACTAACTCTGTGTGACATGTTATTTCTTACTATGTAAACCCAAGTCGGCAATATTCTTTTTCCTGTTATTTAAAGTGTATATGACCAGATTTAAAGCTAGATGAAATTGTTGCTGTTAAATTTCCCGCAAAATGCAATTTGCAAATGGTGAGGGTAAGTTGCCCACATACTTTCAGTTGTGGGGGAAAAAAGAAGATAAAAATTCCAGAGTTATGTCATATATATATGCCTGATGAATCGCCCCATGATGCGTCATCTTGCCTTAATGACTTTAAAAATTTCAGGCTATACTTCAGCCTGATGGATTGATCCAGGGAATGGCCCTAACTCAGAACATACTAGAAATTAATTACTAGAATGGTGCCAGGAAATTTTACTCCAAATCACTGTCAGTATCATGCAAATCCAATCAGGATAATTTTTGAAGTGAGATTTTTGTGAAAATTTTTAATTCTCAAGGTTCTTACAATTGGTTGTCTCCTGCAGAGCTTAACCTTGCTCTCCAAGACACTGGACGACTTTTGAAAGGACTGTAAATGCAAATGGAGAAAAAATAGTTCTGTTTGACAGGACAGAAGATGAAAGTTGTAAAGTGTTAATGGTTTCGGTTTTTTGGGCATGTGGAGGAGAGCTCACACTACAGTAATGTTAAAGATAATTGCCTTTTTTCTCTTTGTTGCACAGTGTTTCTGTTTTTACCTTGAATTATTTAATAGTAATGAGGAGGATAAGAAAGTAAATAGGTGTCCCAGCTGTGGGATGTATTTCATATCGCATGCTAATTAGTGCAGAATTTTTCTTTCTTTAGGCCATTTCTAATATTTCTTCCTATAAGTAGATTTAAAACACTGAAGCATGCTGGCTCTTTCAAACTTTCATCAGCATGTGCAACGAACTTGTTTTGAATTCTGAAGGGACATCATTAACTCAGGTTAATGTTTGAGAAGCAAGTGCCTGATGCATCCAGAACCTGGACTGAAAGGGCAGAGGAGTGTAAAAGGAAAAAACGAATCAGGGGGTAATATTACAAGTGTTTTGTTCCCTATGGGAAAAAACCACCTTCAAGAATCTGCAAGAGACACTGTGTTTTGATATTCAGTACAGCAGTCCTGGGGGTTCAGCTTATAATTTTATTCTTAAATTACTGAGGCACACAACTGTAATCTAAAAGAGCATGACTTACCTTGTTGGAATTTTATTCTGGATTCCCACCTGTGAAATTGCCTAAATACCTATAGTGCACAAAAAGTGTGACAGATTTTTCTTTCTCTTTGCAGTCCTGGGAGCCTTTGCCTAAGCAGCAACTCTATGTGAAGGATAGAAATCTTGGACAAGGATTTGGTTTTACATGAGAATAACTTGTATTTCAAAGTCCATTTCTGTCTAAGAAAAATCCAGCTAGATAGGCGTAGGAAAAAAATAGCGAAATAGCACATATGACACATTGTGCCACTGATCATCTAATATGCGGAATATGACACAAGATCTGAAGCATCTTCTAAGCACCTTTCACTTCTGTATCAGCTTCACAAAGGATATAGTTATTTTACTGTCTAATTGCTACTGGACTTAGACAGACCTGCTGTAGGTTACAGAACGTTGTGGCAGAAAGAGCCATCAAGATCCATAAGTGGTTTATGGATCATGAGATGTCCCTAACCACTCAGATGAGCTATCTCATGGCATCTGGAGAATGAATAAGTATTAATTGTGCTTGCCAGGTCAGTGAGTTTTAATGCATTTGGCTGTTTTTATATTTTAAAGAAAGATTCATCAGTTCATAAAAATGGTAAGCAATGGTCTAGAGGATGTTGATGCTGCTGTGCATCATATGTGCTTTATTTCTTGAAGCTGAGAGCTCTGAAATACTCTAGATCTGAACTTGATTTGCTATCTGAAGACATACTGTATCATAAGCAGCAGCCTGATGGAAGAAATTCTGATCCCTTGTGAAAATATGGAATATATGTGAAAATGTCAGTATGTTTTATCTACAGTACAGCAACTCCTGCTGCAACTGGTGTGAAAAATGTGGAAGGAGACAAGTAACTTATTAATAGGCTCTCTTGCCTGGAAGGAAAGCAGAAAATGTATTCTTCTAACCAAAAGGTTTTGACAGCCAGTAGGGTCTAAAATCCTAAGTGCCTTATGGTAAAGAATGAAATAGTTTAGGTATTAAAGCCTGACTCTTTTTACTCACATCAACCCAAATTTGGAATTTTTTACTAATTCTTTGAAATTAAACTAGTAACTGTACCAGGTGGCATGGAAGTAAATTCTTCTGGTCAGATAACAGGCAAACCTTGCCCTCCCCTGCCACCATCTCAAAAGTAAAAACGGGTTGCTTAATAAATGCAAGTGAGTGGGATGATTCATGGTCATGGTTTGGTAGTTCTTCAGTGTTAGTGGAAAGATCCTGAGGATTTTTCACTATAAAATAAGAGGGAGCTGGAGATTGGTAACATCCTCAAGTTGTTCAGAGGCCAAATTGAAGGAGAGCAAATTGGACTTAAGAGTTAATTTCGTCTTTGAAATTGAACTCGAGTGAGGTTTTTTTGAGAGTTATTTTCTGGTAAAATTAAGATTTACTACAAAAACATGAAAAATAATGCCACGGTTTTCGGATCATCCTGGTCCATGAACACCTTAAACAGTCTCAGCTTCTAGGCAATTCATTAAGTGAATTCTGAAAACTTATTTATTGTAGTTGTATCACTTATTGATGGTCTGTACTTTTAGTACAATTTTTTGTAAAATAGAAAGTAGCATGCTTGCTCCAGTTTTGAACCAACCCTATTTTAATTTTCCTTTTTCAAAATCTGTCACACCTTTCATATGCAGAGGGCAAATGAGTGGAATTCTACCTCCTAATGGTCAGGTCTACTGTGACGCTTTGTGTGTGTGGTCCTGGATAGAGCGCATCCTTTTGCATCAAACACACAGGTTTGGCAATGATTTTGTGGCCGTGTGTTGGAAATAACATAGGATCCGCTGAGAACAGTTCACAGAAGTGCATCTTAGATCTGATGTGGCCTTCCTGTAATGGACCACCAATCTCTTCCTCCTACTCTTCTCTCACTTTCCTGCATAAAACTTCATTTCTGGGCCTGTCACTGCTCTGATGTTTGCCATCCCACACTAGCAGCTTCATCCTGGTTTGTGGTGGTGTTTTTTGTTGGGGTTTGTTTTTTGGTTTTGGGGTTGGGTTTTTTTTGTTTGGCTTTTTTTCCCCAAAGAGAGAATTTCTTAAGAAACAAGGAACTGGAAAAGATATTCAGCTTGCCTTGTTCTGCCCCTTTACTTTTAGAGAAGGAAGTTGATATAAGCTGTAATTCCTTGAACTTCTTATTCCTTAAACATTCGTTTGACTTTAAGCTTCTCATTCAGTTCGGTGCTTTTAAATGCAGAGGAAGGGGAAAGGAAGGTTGATTACCTGTACTGCAAATAGGCTTTGATTTCTTGATTCACTTTTAGTTGCCTTTTGTTTTGAATGTTTTTGATTCTACTTATTTTTTCTTTATAAAAGCATTTCTTCACATGACTGGGAAAATTATAAAATCATTTTTATTGGGAGTTAAGCATGCCAAAACTAAAATTTCCAGGAACTGGCTTTCTCACACTCCTTGCAAATAAGTTGACTGCCGGTTAATAGTGAGGTAACAGCAACAGAATGTGGGAGGGGAAAATGAGCATTTTTCTGGAAGGGAGCCTTATTCCACATAAAGTTAGCAACCTCCTGTGAAAATGGTAGAGGAATTACCAAACAGGCAAATTACTTTGAGTGGACCACTGCGTCACACAGGTGCCACACTAACTGGGGGCAGCTAAAAGGAGAAGACCTGGCTATGTGCCTCCTTTGGCTTATTATGCTATTCTGACCTGCTCATGCAGAGAAAGTAATGTCTCATGCTGCTTTGAACCTTCATGTGTATAATAAACTTAAGTGACAGGAAGCTGTGTGAGAAGGTCTCTGGGAGAGGCATTGGGATCCAGTTGCTAGTGCCCTGTAGTGTGACGCAGGGGAGCTGAGTCCCATTACCTGGCTGAGGTGTTAACCTGTGGTGTTACTTTCCATAACCTATTTTCTCTTCTTTGTCCTTCTTATGTATTTAGGCTTTGTGCAGAGAGGCAGGGAGGAACCTGCCTCTCAAAAAAGCATCAGGCTTAACTTGAGCTTGAAGTTCAGCTAAAATGTAAATAGGTGTTATTACAAATACCCACTACAATGGCACCTGTGTTGGTCTACCCACTAGTCATGACCCATAAGTTCTCAACTGGCACCTGAACGATCCCCAGGCAGAACTCCATGCATCCAGCTACTCTATCAAATAAAGGGCAAGTCCCCTTCCTCGCTTTCCCAGTCTGCCCTTCCTGAAGAGCCTGTATCCATCCATTGCAGGGCTTCAATTGTGTGAACCGCCCCACCTTGTCTCCGTAATCCCAATGAGGTCATTCCTTTGTAACTGCACATAGTCTTCTAGCTCCTCCTGTTTTTTCCCCATGCTGCCTGCAGTGGCAGAAGTGTTTCCGAGAGGTACCTGAGCATGCTGTGAGTCCCCAGTACAGGCTGAGAATGGCACTGGAATATGCTGTCTAAGCATGACAGGATCTTCTGGGAAAACCAGAAAAAAGGGAGAGGCAGGTGGCCAGATTTTTTGGTGTTTTTTGTTGTTTGGTTTTTGTTGTTTTTTTTTTTCTCACTGGTATAAGAGAAGACAGCACACTTCTTGTGAAAACTATGATAGACAAAGGAATTACACCCTCTCCACTTGTGTTTGGAAGTATGGAAACAGCAGTACCTGCAAGGCAGATAACTGTATGACACTGCCAAGCATCTCCTGGGGTATGAGCTGAAGCTGCCAAGTGGATGCATTGCTTCTGTTTTCCAGTGATGGCATCAGAAGGTTGTCCTTTCAGGGCAGTGCAGCTGACCATCTGCTTCTTGGGCTCCTGCTGGTCTCTTAGTAAATGCACTGACAGGTATGAGATGGAAGCATGTAGCTCCTGAGTTTCCCTTGCTTTCATGCTGGGATGTGTGTGGGTGGACTAAAGGGGGGAGCTGGCGTTGAGAGAGAGAAATAGAAACTGAAGTTGACACTAAGGCTTCTTCTTTTTCCTTTTCAAACTCTTCAAAGTTCTTTTTTGACTGCTTCCCAAAATAAACAGAATCTTGCACAGTGCATGTTTAAGATGGTTGTTTCCTTATTCTAGTTACAGACCTGTAGTCCAACAGATGAGTGCTATTTCTCTTCTTTGGTCTTTGTGACTGAAAAGAACATGGTTTGAAGCGTGATGCTTTGAAGCAGACAAAGACTTGAAAAGGGAAATTGAGATAGTTAATGTGAGGAAGCGTGCATGCTGAGGCATGAGGTAAGTGTGGCCAGTTAACTGTACTGATTTTATCAGGCTTGATTATTGCACTATACAAAGTATATGAGATTCTGATTGTGATTATCCCAATATAAAAGATATCTCACCTCATGAGGGTGTAGTTCAGATCCGGAATTAAGTTCTATTTTATTCATAAACAGTCTTTAATAATACAGAAGACTGGGAGGAAGACTAGTGTTTTATGGGACCATTGTGTTGTATCACTGGGTAGTCAGACAGAAGAAAAGGCTCTGAGTTATTACCAGTTTGGGTTGAAATGGAAAATATGATGCAGCAGGCAACTATAGTAGAAAAGTACGAATGGTTCGATACCATTCGTGTATCGTGTAATGGAGTACCGGTCTGATTGCAAGGGTCCACAGCGCAGTGAAATGGGGAGTTCAGTAGTTCAGGGGCCAGTGAAATACTGGAGCAGATAAGACATTCAGAAAAATGGGGAAGATAACAGATCCTGAGGGCAACCACACTTCTCAAGCTGTTTACCTTCACCTGGGAAGGACAGCAGTCTGCTATGGAGGTTGTCTTATCCTGATGCATTGGGGGAGTAGCTGCGGTAGAACTGGTCGGGAACAGAAGTAACTTTCTAGCCTTACACACCTTGCACAAATACGCATGATCAGTGCTGATGACATAAGTACTGTCCCTGTAGTATTAGTTATGCGTTTTCCTTCCTACAGCTGTTCTCTAAGCCACATAATGGCTGGGATCTCTCTTTGGCAGAGCTTTAATTTGAGATAGTATCAGAAGTGGAGAGCGGTGGGGAAGGAATCTGGGAAAGCATTTGGCGGCTGCACATGAATGAGAAATGCTGTTTCCTGTAAGCTTTTGATGTTGGGTATTGCCAGATACCCCATACAATATGGGAACATAGCATGCTGACTGGGTAGGGCTTGGGAGGGGTTGGGGCAGGCCCAGGCTTTAAGGCAATACTGTAGATAGCTGAAGAGTTCTATTAGTCTTGGGTAGATGGGCAGTGAAAGATGCTGCTTCCCAGAAGTCGTCCAATATGGGTGGAGAAAAAGAAAGAACTTGCAATTGAGACTGCTGTGTTTGTGTGTGTACGTGTGCTGCTGGCATTGTTTTCCTCCTATAATTGCTGTCTTTAGCCTTATACTGCCAGAGAATACTGCTTTATACTTTTAAGAGGAAACTGCCTGGTTTTGTACCATTTTCTATGAAGCAATGCAAAAAATGGTTGATAAGCAGTAATGTTTGCCTGAGGCCACGCAGCCAAATTCCCCACTGCTTGCTAACAGGAAGGTTTTGTCCTTCAATAGCTACACAGTAATACTTCTGTTTTAACAAAAGCTGTTAAAAGGAGGAGCTTACCATCAGTTGCTGATTGCCTGGTGGACCAATTACATTCCTGTAAAGCAGGGCTGGTTTCCCAAACAACTATTTGAACAAGACGAACACAAAATGGAAGCATACAGAGGGTGGAAGGAAGGACATGTAGCCTGGGAGGAATACAGAGAAATTGAGCAGCCAGGGATCAGGTTAGGAAAGCTAAAGCCCAGATAGAGTTAAATCTGGCCAAGGTCATCAAGGGTAACAAGAAAAGCTTCTGCAGGTATGTCAGTGATAAAAGGAAGACTAGGGAAGATGTGGGCCCACTCAGGAAGGAAACAGGAGACCTGGTTACCCAGGATATGGAGGAGGCTGAGGTACTTGGTGACTTTTTTGTCTCTGTCTTCACTGGCCAAGTGCTCTAGTCATACCTCCCAAGTCGCAGAAAGTAAAAGAGGAACTGGGGGAATGAGGTACCACCCACAGTAGGAGAAGATGAAGTTCAACACCATCTAAGGAACCTGAAGGTGCACAAATCCATGGGACCTGCTAAGGTACATCCGCAGGTCCTGAGGGAACTGGCGGATGTAGTTCCTAAGCCACTACCCATCATATTTGAGAAGCGGTGGCAGTCTGGTGAAGTTCCCACCAACTGGAAAAGGGGAAACATAACTCCCATTTTAAAAAAGGGAAAAAAGGAAGACCCCGGGGAACTACAGGCCAGTTGGTCTCACCCCTGTGCCTGGCAAAATCATGAAGCACATCCTTCTGGAAACTCTGCTAAGGCACATGAAAAATGAGGTGATTGGTGACAGCCAACGTGGCTTCACTGAAGGCAGATCGTGTCTGACAAAATTGATGGCCTTCTATGATGGGGTTACAGCATTGGTAGACAAGGGAAGAGCAACTGACATCATCTGTCTGGACTTGTGCAAAGCATTTGACACTGTACCACATGGCATCATTTTCTCTAAATTTTAGAGATGCGCATTTGACAGATGGACCACCAGGTGGATAAGGAATTGGCTGGATGGTCGCACTCAGAGTTGTGGTCAATGTCTTGATGTCCAAGTGGGAGACCAGTGATGAGTGGTGGTCCTCAGGGGTCAGACTGGCGCTGGTTAACATCCTTGTTGGCAACATGGACAGTGGAATTGAGTGCACCCTCAGCAAGCTGTATGGTGAAGTTGACATGTTGGAAAGAAGGGATGCCATCCAGAGGGACCTGGACAGGCTTGAGAAATGGGCCTGTGCAAACCTCATGAAGTTCAACAAGGCCAAGTGCAAGGTCCTGCACGTGGGCTGGGGCGATCCCAACCACAAATACAGGCTGGGCGAAGAATGTATTGAGAGCAACCCTGAGGAGAGGGACTTGGGGGTACTGGTGGATGAAAAGCTGGATGTGAGCCGGCAATGTACACTCACGGCCCAGAAAGCCAACCCTATCCTGGGCTGCAGCAAAAGTAGCGTGGCCAGCAGGTTGAGGGAGGTGATTCTGCCCCTCTACTCCACTCTGTAGAGACCCCACCTGGCGTACTGCATCCAGCTGTGGGGTTCCCAACAGAAGAAGGACATGGACCTGTTGGAACGAGTCCAGAGGAGGGCCACAAAATGATCAGAGGACTGGAGGACAGGCTGAGAGAGTTGTGGTTGTTCAGCCTGCAGAAGAGAAGGCTCTGGGGAGGCCTTATAGGAACTTTCCAGTACCTAAAGGGGGCCTGCAGGAAAGATGGGGAGGGACTCTTTATCAGGGAGTGCAGTGACAGGGTGAGGGGTAACTGTTTTAAACTGAAAGAGGGTAGATTTAGATTAGATATTAGGAAGAAGTTATTTACTCNAGACTGGCGCTGGTTAACATCCTTGTTGGCAACATGGACAGTGGAATTGAGTGCACCCTCAGCAAGCTGTATGGTGAAGTTGACATGTTGGAAAGAAGGGATGCCATCCAGAGGGACCTGGACAGGCTTGAGAAATGGGCCTGTGCAAACCTCATGAAGTTCAACAAGGCCAAGTGCAAGGTCCTGCACGTGGGCTGGGGCGATCCCAACCACAAATACAGGCTGGGCGAAGAATGTATTGAGAGCAACCCTGAGGAGAGGGACTTGGGGGTACTGGTGGATGAAAAGCTGGATGTGAGCCGGCAATGTACACTCACGGCCCAGAAAGCCAACCCTATCCTGGGCTGCAGCAAAAGTAGCGTGGCCAGCAGGTTGAGGGAGGTGATTCTGCCCCTCTACTCCACTCTGTAGAGACCCCACCTGGCGTACTGCATCCAGCTGTGGGGTTCCCAACAGAAGAAGGACATGGACCTGTTGGAACGAGTCCAGAGGAGGGCCACAAAATGATCAGAGGACTGGAGGACAGGCTGAGAGAGTTGTGGTTGTTCAGCCTGCAGAAGAGAAGGCTCTGGGGAGGCCTTATAGGAACTTTCCAGTACCTAAAGGGGGCCTGCAGGAAAGATGGGGAGGGACTCTTTATCAGGGAGTGCAGTAACAGGGTGAGGGGTAACTGTTTTAAACTGAAAGAGGGTAGATTTAGATTAGATATTAGGAAGAAGTTATTTACTCTGGGGGTGGTGAGATACTGGAGCAGGTTGCCCAGAGAAGTTCTGGATGCCAAGTATTCAAGGCCAGGTTCTAGTGGCAGGTGTCCCTATCCATGGCAGAGGGGTTGGAACTAGATGATCTTTAAGGTCCCTTCCAGCCTGAACCATTCTATGATTCTATCAAATGCCCGTTAATTGCAGGTCATTTTAAGTGCTACAGGATTTCTTAATTCTCACAGTTCAACAGGCTGCAGATTCATCTAAAGTGAAAAGAAAGCGCTTGCTGTAATTATAGCTGAAAAACAGCAAGTTTCCTCCAGAGTCTCTGCTGAGCCTGAGCGGGTAGGGAAAGCAAGCTGCTCTTCTGTGTCCCAGTTCTCAATGGTCAGGTCCTGTAGGAGAGAAAGGGCAGCATATAAATGCGCCAACTGAAGGAAGTAATCAACACACAGTCCACAAAACCTGTTTACCCTAAGGATCAGATTTTACTTTTGCACAGATTTCTCTTCCACTGGTTTCAGTGGTGCTGTTCCTGAAGTGTTCTGGGAGGAGTTTCAAAGGCTCTGGCCCCGCAGGAGCTGTGCCAGTGTTTCAAGAGCTTTTGCAGTAAAGGGAGGCAAAACCTCTTTCATTGAAGGGTTGGATTTCTTCTGAGGTTGAGTCAGAATCTCTGCTTGTAAATGCACTGTCTTCCTCATATAATGTTATTGGGGCAGATTTTCGACTTATGTCACTTTTGAATGTTCAAACAAAAAATTGCCTGTTGACAAAATTGGAGGCTGTTTTGTGTGCTGTCACATCGTTTTTCTATTACCCTTGACAAATTATTTTGACCAATATTTTCACGGTGTCTGATAACTTGTGTTTTAGTTTTGATTTTCTCTACTTAGTATACGGCAAACCTGACTTTGATGCTAAGCATCTGAAGCAAAACAGAGCTATGAGTACTTAGCACCTATAAAAAACAGCAAACCTGGCCTTAAGAATTTTAATTGTCTGTACTGGTGACCCACTGGAAAACCCTGACCTTGAATGACAGGGGGTAAGACAGGCATAAGAGTATATGATTTTTCAAATTAATGATGTACATACCTAGATGTCAGTGGCACCTATGCAGGATGTTGAGTAGAGAAAATCTAAATGGGACTGTAGAAGTTAAAATGTGACCAAAAAACTTAATAGAGAAGCCTAGTTGCATAGGCTAATTTTGCCAGCTTAACCCTCCTAGTTATTTGCGGAAACAACTGCACTTTCAATGCTGGTATTAATTTTTCTGGTCCTGTCAGGAAGGAGCTGCAACTTGCAGATACGCAGCCTCTCCAGTGAGAGAGATGACTGCACCTTCCCCGTATCAGCTGATAAGCTTAGCACTGATGTCTGTGCAACAACAAAACCATACTGTGCTTCTGTATTCCTTGCGTGATCTCTATGCTGTTTCTGTGTTTTATCATTGTGTAGTGAATACGCTGCATATGCTGTAATTCAGGCTGTGGACTTTAAAAATTACAATCAGACAAGTAAACAGAGAATAACAACTATGATCATCAATTCAAACAGCTTGATTGGACCAGTGTCTTCCCATTAGAAAGGGGAAAAAAAACGCTCAACCCCGAAACAATGAGCTTTTTTACTGATGGCTTTGTGCCTTCCACAGACTGATGATGTGTTTTATGTTGCTGCTTGTGTTCTGAGTCCTCCCTACCGTTTCTGATTTTACTGCTATTATCTGTCTGCTGCCATCATGGTAGTATTAGAAACAGAAAGTGGCGACATCTATAATTAGGGTTGTCTGCACATTTTCTTTGTATTTTCCGTTTGACTCATGTTCCTAACTTCCTAAATCTTTCAGTTTCCCAGTTGAGATAATCAAGGTCAGCCATTTCTGAGAGCAAGGGTGGTGTTTGTCCATTTAACAAAGTAAGATTTTGATCTTTAGAGCAGATATGTAAGAACAGCAGGGCTGGAAATTGAGATTTGGCAGCAAGAGAATACTCGTAGGGGAGAATTCTTAGAAAAAGGTCAAGCCTTCTTTCAGGAAAGATACCAACAATGTAAGGACTTTAATAGTGACCCATGGGAAAATGCTGATCTTGAAAGACGCACGATTATGCAGTTACTGAGCTAGCCTTATACATAGTTTAATTTCAGTGGAAATGCTGAATAAACATAAAAGTTATATGTATTGCCTTCACTGAATGAGTCACAAGAGAATGAATCATGGAAGTGACAGGGAGATACCTGACTTTAGTGTGACTCAGGAGAAGATGGGCATGTTTTGCTCCTGAAAGCCCCTGCCCTGAGGACAAGCTAAGACATGAAGGCACCCTTTAGCTGCCAGTGCCTGCAGCCCAGCTTGGCAGGCTGTGACCACACCTGCATGCTATGGGGAAGCACGCACTGGGAGAAGCAGCACGGGCTGGCCATCCAGCTGCAGTAGTGCTAACATCTGGAGAAGAAGTGATGCTGCCGGAGCCCAGGGCGGTTGTGAAACTTAGGAGCATCTGGGGAAATGTGGTAGGTGACAGACAGAGTGAACTTCTAAATACTGGATAGTATGTACCTCCCAGGTACTAAGCTGATCTTTGCTACCTATGTCTTTGTAAGCTTGCTTCAAAGAGCATAGACACGGTTTTCTGCACAGTCTGTTCTGTGCTAGATCTCACCTAAGCTGTGTTGCTATGCACAGGTGTTTGCTAGCAGTCAAGGTGTTTGTTTGTCAGTCAAGCATGACTTGTTGGTGTGTTTTGTATTGTCTAAAGTTGGAGCCCTTTGCACTATTTTGTTTGCTGAAATCCTTAAAAGCATCCTCCTTTGTGTCGTCTTTTGGGGATTGATTTCCCTTCTGCTGTGTTCCTCCTTAGCCCTCTGTGAGATCACAGAGTGCTGCATGTGCTTCGTTTCAGGCACTGTTTTTTAGATATGTGGGACTGGCAATTTGTGAGTTAATCGGTGATGTCTTTGTGCTGTAATTAACCTAATTATTGGTTTGGCTACATTAATTAAGCTGTTGTCCTGGATAGCAGCTGTTTAATCATTTGCCTTCAGGCTCCCCCTCAGCTGGGGTCATTCTGAAACGAGGTTTTGGGTTGGCAGAATTGAGTAGTGAACGTGTGATAGTGACACAAGTGTGTTGGCACCAGCAGTGCCCTGACTTTTTCCCCCTTAGTATCGAACTTTCTCTTTTTAAAACCCCATTGTAAAACTTAAATATCGTTGATGAACTTCCATACTGCTGGTCTTTGGAAGCTCTTGAAAGCGTGACTGTGTTCCAGTGTGGTGGGAGAGTGCCTTTTGCACCAGTTTACACTGATTTGCCTGTTGGTGCATATGTGCACTTTGTGTTATGCTTATGGATGCTGTGCTGGAGGCACAGACCCTGAGAGGAAAAATAAGTCTTGCTTTGGTGCTGTAGCAATTTTTTTGAGTGCAATTAGCTGTTCTGCATCACAGCTTGTTTTGGAGAGCCATTGACTTGTAAAGGGGCAGGATTTGGGAGCTGAGCCATAATGAACTCCATAGTCAGTTTAGGCAGAACCAGCAGTGGCAGAGTATGATAAAGAAAGTGAAGGTACTGGTTTGGGGCTTTATGAGATATTCCCATCTTTGGTAGCCATATTGAAATGAACAGTGAATTTCAGTGTTTCTACTGTTCAGAAAGCCTGCAAAGGTCTGGTGCAAATCAGTAAGGATGTGGATTTTTCAGTGGAAAGCACTTTTAAAATTTATTTCAAGATAGAAAAGAAATGTAGCATCTTTGACTTCTTGGAAGTCAATAATGGCAGAGACTCACTGATTAAATTTTACACTCTTCAGTTCTGGTTGCTTCTCCTTTATATTCTGCACGGAGATATTGCAGTGGTTGTTAATTCTCATTGCAGAAAAATCAATGCAGTGGTTCAGTGTTTGTCAGCTGAGGGGTGCCTGGCTGGTGTTCTTCTTGGAGTACCTATGAGGGAGAGAAGGACTTGGTCAGTGAAGAAACTCCTTTCCTTCCTGACTCATCGTGTTGTCTAGCTGTTTCTCTGTGTGAACGCTCCAGCCTTTGGACTGATTTTTTAGACCTGATAACAGCAATTCAAGCACAGTGCAAATGGTGGGCTGTTGAAAGGGAGCATGGTGATAGACTGTCTCACTTAATGACATGGTGGTTTGTGTTAGTTCTTCTTGAAATGAATAATCTTAATCAGGGGCACTTTGGCAGTACCTTAGAGGGAAAAGGAGGTGTGGACATGGGGAGATGGTACTAGTTTTAGAACTGAGATGTGTTGCACATAAAGCCAATGCTAAAGGTTTGTGCCTAGAAGCTGAACATCAGAGATGGTAGCTGGGTTCAGCTCAGCTGAGCACCTGTAATCCAACCACACTTGTGTCCTCTCACAGCAATTCATTGAGCATACAGCTGGGAAGGCTGGTCCAGATTGTGGCTTTCTTGAAAGCAAGGATAAATGTATTAGTTGACAGAAAGCAATGAAGAAATGGTTACTTTAGCAAGAAAAGACTGTAACTCTTGGAGCGAGTCCTGTGGCAGCATTGATGCTGCTATACCGTTTTCAGAATACCTCAGATTGTGGTCCAGAGGAGGGCCACAAAGATGATTGGAGGGCTGGAGCACCTCTCCTATGAAACAGGCTGAGAGAGTTGGCATTGTTCAGCCTGGAGAAGAGAAGGCTCTGAGGAGACCTTAGAGCAGCCTTCCAGTGTCTGAAAGGGGCCTACAAGAAAACTGGAGAGGGACTTTTTACAAGGGCATGCAGCGATAGGACGAGGGGTAATGTCTTCAAGCTGGAAGAGGGTAGATTTAGACTAGATATTAGGAAGAAACTTTTCACTATGAGAGTGGTGAGGCCCTGGAACAGGTTGCCTAGGGAAGCTATGGATGCCCCATCCCTGGAAGTGTTCAAGGCCAGGTTGGATGAGGCTTTGATCAGCCAGATCTAGTGAGAGGTGTCCTTGCCCATGGCAGGGAGGTTGGAACTAGATGATCTTTAAGGTCCCTTCCAGCTAAACCATTCTATGGTTCTATGGTTTTAAATTTGAGTACTTAAGCACATGCCTCGAACTGGTTTGTCCACAGCCTTGTAGCAATTGTAATAATTTATATGCATATAAAAATTTCCATGCTGATTTTGTAAGCATGTTTTCATCTAGTCTGTGCAGAACAGTTTAAGTGACTGTAAATGAAGTGAAAAAGGAAAGTGGGCAATTCCATGGAAATGTGTATTATATGGAATGGATGCTGCACAGCTAGCTTAGCTTTTCATGTCAGGAAATGAGCGGGAAGAACTAGTGCAGGAACTATGTTGTCTTAATGGTACGTTATTGGAATTGGTGACACAAAAAAAAGAGGAGGAATTTTGCTTGTGCGTGTAAAACAGGTATTTCTCCTTGCTGATCACTTCACTTTACCCCTATTTTGGGGTTCTGGTCTTTTGGGGCACTCAGAAACCCCATGTCATTTGGCTTGTTTCAGCTGAGGGTGCTCTGCAACTTGAAATATCAAGCCTCAGGTTAGAAAGATTGCTTTTCGGAACTGAGAAGCATTTTAAATTGATGGCACTTTTACAGTGAATACCTTTCCAGAAGACTGAACAGCAGCAAGCCTACAGAAGCCAATTCCTTTATACATTGCCTTATCCCTTGTGATTGCTGTGACGATTAAATAACTTCAGAGTAGAAAAAGTTTGAATGGCATTTGCCTTGAGCATTCTTGTGCAGTGCTTTTTTAATGAGCTCCCATACTTCCAGCTCACAACTTCTAGTATCTAAAGCTTTCTCTGTGCTTTCACTTATATTTTAATGTTGATGAAATGTGGGGTTTTTTTTTAAAAGACTTTTATTAGCAGTTGTCCTTTTTGTGTGGAGTATGAAACCATGGATTAAGGCAAGTAAAGGTTTTATAGTTGTTGCAACTTAATTCTGCTCTAACTTTAGTGTAGCTGGAAGTATGTCTGTCAGACAGCAGAAGGGCAATATAATACAGGAAGGAAAAGAAACCCTGGCAGTGAAGCCTCAAACATTCCAAAGTATTTTTTTTAAAGTGCTTCACAAATTTATTTATAAATGTTCATGAAACTGATGTGACAACACATTCCCACTAGTATACTGCTGTTGGAAACACTAAAGGACATTGCTCCTCTTCTAAGGCTGAGGAAGAGGAGACTGTATGCAAGTACCAGCAGAGGGAGTTAGGTCTGGGCATTAACTACTGGAGATTTTCAGATCATAGTGGTTGTCATCCAGAAGGTGAAACATATTCTTGATGCTTGGGGTGAAGTATAAAAAGACTTCCTTTAAGAATCTTCTGCTTTCTGTGTGCTACATATATGTGTTTTCTCATTCCTCCAATTGGATTAGGAAAATGAAAACATGTTCCAGTCAAAAATGGTTTACCGAGCAATTTCTCTCTTTCCCATGCCCTTCTCAGACCACGCTAGTATGAAGCATGGGATGGAGTAGCATTTAGAACTGTTTGGGATTTCACATCTCTGCCTTGTCAGTGGCAGAAAGATAATGTTAAATAGGAAAGTCTTTTAGCAAGATAGATCCACACAGATGGAGAGGAAAAATGGCTCAAGATGTTGGTAGCGTGCTGAGAAGAACTAGCATCTCCTCTCCCTCCAGCTGTGGAGCAGTGATCTCTAGATGGATGGATGGATGCTGTCCCTGATGGCACAGTGATGAGGAGAACTTGCCCAAGTGAAAATGCTGTTAGGAGACTTGTGGCTGTGCAGAAGCTCTTGAAGTTCTTTTCTGCCAGTCTGCAGAGGTAGCACAAAAGACTTTATTCCACCCCGCCCTTCACACCCTGCTGCTGACAACCTGTTTATTACTTAGGCTTTGTACGAAGGATACTGTTAGGACCAAACATTTTTGTTCTCTTTAGTGCCCTCTGCATAATCTCTCTGGATTTGTTGTCTAGTCCCCTTGGCTTGTTCTAAAGTGTTTATTCTTTTGTCTTTCTGACTTATTGCCTAAGCTTTCAGCATTGAAAAAATGGAGAAAAGTAAATAAAAATCATTGAGTATTTGCTTTAAGATACAAAAAAAATGAGCCATTTATTTTCATTAGCCTCTAGCAAAGACAACATTCCCACTGTACTATTTGTTATTACAGGTATTGTGTTTTTCTGGTCTGACTTCCACAGTCTGAAGTGTCTTGCATTGCAGTCACAATGCTGACACACTCTTCAAACAAAGCTTTTGGGGATGCTTGTTAGCCACGGCTCAGCCTACTACTGCTGCATTACACTTATTGATCTTAGTGAATGACGTCCTAACTCAAACAGTTTCTTCGTTAAGCAGGCTTTTGGTACGATTTCTTTTTCCTGGAGAAATGGAGATTCACCCAGAGACAGTGTTTCTGTCTCTCCTGTAGCTGGTTACCAAACGTTCAGAGAGAATCTGTGCTTGTTAGCCTCTAGAAGTTGCAGAATATTTTGGACTCAGAAAATGGATGTTATGGCCTGCAAAGGAAATAAGCTGATAGGCAAAGGACAAAGCAAAAGGTGGAAAAAAATCCCCCAAACCCTGCTGCTTATCTCATCAGTGCTGAAAAATACTGCGAGTACAGTGTGGGAGCCAGTGGAGGCTAGTGCATAGGGGAGAGGACCTGACTTGGCAGGTTTGGGCTGAGTTCCCACCTCTGTCACACACTCTCCTGTGTGACCTTATGCAAACTGCTCCGTGTCTCTGCTTTGCTTGCCTTGCCTCTCTAACTCTTCACATCTTACTAGTTCAGAATGTCTTTTACTGTGCTCTGTACACACCGTACCACTGTGTAGCTATTCCCTCCCTCTGCACTGCTGCTGAAGTGTCTTTTTGACTTAGAGGATATTGGTATCAGTAAAGGCAAGCCTGTCCAGAAAACTGGATATTTAAACTCTGTATTTTTCACCAGTTCAGCTGTCATCTGGTGCTTTGTGTTCTACATTCCTAATCTCACCTATGTTCCTTCTCTGCTCTTCCATCCCCCCTCTTACTTACTTAGGCTTCCATCCCCTTACTTTCCCTTCCTCCCCTCCTCCAACTGGTGAAGACTCCCTTTTCTCTTGACCATCTAATTTAGCTTTGATTCCCTCCTAGTCAGTACGCTTCTCTATTGAGGCCAAGAAGGTCTGGCAGCCTCTTTGATGGGTCTGCTAAGCTGTTGATTTAAATTTTGCAGGCTCTGTGATGCAGAGAGACTGCTAAATCACTGCTCCCATGACAGGTTTCTGAAAGCTGGAAGAAGGCAGAGTATTGAATAGAAAATTGGGAGAGGTGAGAGGATACAGGAGGGCATAACTTCTGGAAGGAAGCATGAAGAGTAATATTGGGCCAGGGAGATGACAAGAATTTGACAAGGGGAAATGGTTTAAAGAAGAGTGTGTGTGTGTGTGCGCGCGCGCACATGGGGTAGATGGAGAAAGGCAGGATAGGTGGTTATCCATCAAAGGGATATTTGTCAGAGGGAGCTGAGACCATGGTGACCAGATCCTGAATGCTCAACGTCGGGAGTGATGTTTAGGGACAGCTTCAAGAGATGCTTATCCAGAAAATCTAGCTGTGTGGTTTGCAGGTAGACTCTCTTATTTAAAAAAAAACCAAAAAAACAAAAAACCAAAAACCAACCAACCAACCAAAACCCACAATCAAACAACAAAGAAACAAACAAAAAACCTAAAAAAAGCCCCCAACACTGAGGCTGTGTACCATTCGAAGCTTGTCAAGTGAGCTTGACAAAAAAATATTTTAATAGCCTGGTGCTTATGTGCTGATTGATTACAGCAACAGATCAAAGATAAGTATTCTGTCAAGAATGATTAGTATCTGTCAGCCAGTAGTAGCTATATAATACAAAAAATTTGAGCTGTTGAAAAGCATTCTATCCTTGCCTTGTTCCTTAGACCAGTAAATGAATATTCATGGTAACACACGCAGCTTACAAACTGTTCTTCACTTCACATAGCTTTTCAAAGATGAGCATGCAGGTTATTACCACAATTTGGTAAGTGCTAAAATGAGTTCCTGCATTTTTACTTCTTTATAATTTGATAACTTCAATGCCTGTAAATGACATAGAATATATCTACAACAATTGTTTGCCTAACTCCTACTGTTGGTTTCCAATTACTGTATGAGCTGTAAGATCTTGTTGTTGCCTCCATCAGTGGAAGGATCTGGTGGATGCTACTTAGGTGGTACTGTATGTGGCAGAGAATTACAGAAGGCATGTTCTTCAGTGCTTGAACAAGGGAAAGACTTGTGATAACTGCAAAATCTCTTCTTCTGGAAGTCCTCTGATGTTGTGAAAGTAGCCCTTGATCTGCAAGAATTATCAGGGAATGCCTTGCGACTGCTGCAGGATTAGGCTAGATCCAGTGCTGTGTCAGAAGAGAGTAGGGATGTGAACTGTCAGAACTTTTTGCTTTGGAATCTAAAGATCAGGATTTAAGTTCAGGAGGAGCCATTGTTGTCATATTATGTGTTCTGTATCACAGTGAATGCAGAGTTTACTCTAAGTTCTGACTCCTGATGATGTGCTAGGGCTAATGTAAACTGAGATTCTGGCTACTTTTAACAATTACTACAGCCAGCCTTATATCTTTGTGGTTCCTAAGACTTTGCTGATACACACATGTGAAATCACTTAAACCAATCTTCGCAATTACCTTTTTCCTAGGATCTTTTGGGAGTTCTAGGATAGTGGGTGTTCTCTACCTGCTGGGGCTGGCCAAGTAGAGCTTCCCGGAGCATGCCTGCCAAAAAATGCATTACTCTGTGGAGACCTAAGAGCAGAGAGGTCTGTGTTTATGGCCAGAGATACCTCCCCCTCCCATTCTAATCAATTACTTCTTGGTTAGAAGGCCCCAAGGATGTGGAAATGTTTGGTTCATCTCCCTACTGTATTTATGGAGACAGGAACACATCTAATAGTAAAAACTCCTTTCTGCTCCTTTCTCTTTCAAAATACCCAGTTACCTAAAGGGGAACAAACTGTATAGGTGAATGGGAGACCTGAGTTCAGGTCTCTACTCCTGCACTGAAATTTGAAACACAGACCTGTTGTATCCCAGATGTACATTGGTTCTAAAGAGCACGGTTGCAGTCTTCCCTAAGCGAGGAAAAGTTTTGTGTGCCTAACTACTGGATGAGGTTTGTAGCTGCAAATTATTGACAGAGGTATTTCATTACCTTTGAGAGTCCTCTGTGCTTTCTGTTGGCCAGCTTCAGCTTATTAGCATCTGTAAATGCCGTTCAAGTGTGCCTCACTGGTTCAGGTACTGCACAAGCAGTATAGTTCTCTAAAAGGGTCCCAGTGGGCGATCACTACATCATTACTTCTGCCTGTGTAAGTTTGTATATGTGCAAATATATTTGCATTTTGTGCTGGCTTGCTAACAAACTCACCAAACCACAAAACATAGCTATCTGACATTTTTTAGATCTCAGATGATTTCTGTGTAATGTTTACTTAAAAAAGAAATTAGGCAGTATCTCTTGTGCAGTAACATCTACCCGTGAATATAACGACGTATCTTTTTTAGAAGTTAGCTGTGGAACTCCCAGCTGTATGCATGCTTACCTTTACTGCTGCTTTTAGTGCTGTTGAGTTCTAATAAAACAGCAGAGTCAGCCTGGAAGACAAAGCATCTTGAAGATTGGAGCCATAGGAACAGTAATGATTACACATTTCTGAAAGTTAGGCTATAACTCTCTTCACCACTCCAGAGAAAAATATTCTTCTCACGTGCAGTCATCCATGGTTTCTCATTAAAAACCCAAACAGTTGCTTCAGGTATTTTTGATAAGCCATATGTGTCTTCACTAACCTGTCATTTCCCTCGTCAGTAAAGCAGGCCCCTGGAGAAGCAACTGTCTGTGAGCTTTTCCCATTTCCCATTCCTGTACATACTGTATCCACCTATTGATTTTGGTCTGCAAGCACATCTGTGATTAGTGTGTGGGAGGAGCATGACTCAGACCTAGTCATTCCAGCGACAATTATTCTTTAACCACCTCAAATTCATCTGTGAATGTCATCTTTCTCTCAGACCTTACTGACTTACTCAACATAATTAAAAACTTCAGTATTCTTATTTGTGTTATAAACACCATTAAATATTTGTAACTAATGTCACCAGAAGAGGGAAGCTATTGGACCAGTTTGTCTTTAGGTTTGTTTGGGAAGTGTTTGAAAACCCTGTATGGAATACAGTCACATAACTTGTTTGTACTTGTTGCACCCAGAAATGAGAGATGTGTATGTGCAGGATGGGATTAGCAGGTCACTCAGTGTCGGCTGAAGAGTGTCTTGCAATCTTTCTTTGGTTATTGAAGTAACACCACTCAGGGAACCTGGCTTACCAAGGGTATTGCATCAGAAGCTTCAAAGCCCTGCAGGGAAGCAAAGCAGTCAGGTACAGCACAGTTCTGTTCAGGTACAGCTTTAGGGGCTTAATTTCACAGCAAAGTTAATCTGAACTAGGAATTAATTGTTGTCCTTAACTCAGGTACCTGTTCATCCCATCGAGTGCAGTCATGCTCTTAACTCTAGCTGTCTGGCCTGTCCACTGACCAGGCTTGACAGCTTCTTGGTGATTAACACAACCTCGCTGTGCAGCCGAGGTATATCACTGGTTGTTTTGCAGTGTGACCGCTTGGAGCACAGTCATCTTGAAGGGTGCTAATGAGTGCAAGCCAACTAAGCTACAGAAGACCCATGCTTCGTCTCAGTTACACACTTTCTGTTGTTTTGAGGGCTTTGTTTAACTAGTTTTTGGATTGGGGACAATGCAGTTAATCTGGAGAAGTTACTTCTCTCTGGAATCTGTGGGATGAGGGATGTGCAATTTTTACATCAGCTGGCTGGGTGAGGCCAGCACTCTACCACCCACCTCTGGTTCACTTCACAATGAAACCACAGTACCTTCATCCCACTCTGCTTTTATATTGGGATAATTTATAGACATTAAAATTTTTACCTATTCTTTTGTTCTCAGAGAAGACAGCCTAAAAAAAGCCTGTGGGGTACTTGCCGCATAGACAGCAAAAGCTTTTATAACCCAGTGGATGAAAGTTAGTGGTTGAAGAGAGTGGCTTTGTCTCAGTATTTCTCCTAGCTCTGTCCTTAACTTTAATCACAGGGATAAATGCTCACACCTGTGGAGTAGTGTTTAAAGCCTATATTTAGGTGCATAACTGAGTTAAAGTTTTAAGCCTGATGAGAAGTGAGATCACTTCAGCCTTGGGAGGCCTTGGGTTCTTCCTCCTTGTAGTCTTACTGGTGGATTCAGATCTGAACACAACTCAGCAAGAAATGCAGCCAGCTACCAACTTCCCACATGGGCGCTCTGGTGGGAGTAGAGGGAATCTACTTGAATCCACTTATCATTGGGAACAAAGGATCACTTTAAAGATCTCGCTTGAATGTAAGATACCTTAATTAAGCAAGGTCTGGAGCAGTGACCAAAAGGAATCACACTGGAGAAAGCTGCTTGGGCAGTTGTCAGCAAGTGACTTTAGCCATCAAACTCTGGCTGGATGATGGCTTTGGTGTGCAAAATTTAGATCCAGTTCTGAACTCTCAAAGGCCACAGGTAGGTTATTGCAAAATCAGACTCAGGAATTGCCAACAGGAATGAGCCTGAGCCAGCAGTACAAAGCCCAGCAGAACATGCAGCATTGTAGGGAAAGGAACAGAAAGTTTGGATAAAAGGCGATCTCCTTGAGCCTCTCTAGATTTCCCTCCTGCAAGGCTTTGTGGAAAACATCATACAAATCATAGAGGAAATAGGGTAAATGGAGGAACCATAAAAACTATGTATATAAGCAGTTTCTCGTGAAAAGAGAACAACTTTTCCTTTTTAGTCACTCCTTTCTTTTATTTTTTCCTGAGTATTTTTTTATGTGTAGCTCTATCTCAGTAATAGATTTTTTAAAAAAAGAGATTTTGCTTCTAATTGGGGGTAACCGTTTCAGATAAGTTCAAGGTAGATAAAAAACAGCTTTCAAAGCAAAAGCCTTCACATTGGTGCAAGTCAGTAAAAACCTAGAAGCAGTATCTGGAGATTTAATTTTAACCAAGTAATTGAAAATGGCCATGCATTACCCTGTATAAATTGTAGAAGAAAAATGATGCCCTTAAATGGCTCAGTCGTCATTTAAATGGTGATCCGTTCATTAGTGCTGGCAAATGAAATGGAAATCCATTTCAATTTGCTAGACAATTTAAATTTTATTGTCCATAAAATTCTACAAAACAGTAAAATAGTGTCCTTTCTTGCAAATTGCAGAGGATTTTGCCATTTTAATAATTCTCATTATGGTAAAACCTGATAGTGAATGAATTGAGCTGAAGTCATCCCTTGTTGATAAAAGTGTCCCGCTGGTGAGTCTGGCCTTGTATGTTTCGAATACAGATGGTTTTTGCAGCTGTAATCTGTTTGTACAGTTAGTTTCCTCTTGATAATCAAATTGGCTTAGTCTAGAGTAAGGCTTAGCATTCACTGTAGCACACATGCTTAAAACGTAGAGCATCATCAAGATCCTGCTCCACATTTAAAACCTTTTATGACCCTCCTGAAGATGTTCTGATAAATATCTTGGTTTTTACAGGAATTGTAGTTGTTTTAACTAGCTGTGAAAATCAGTACATTTCCTGGCCATTCTGTCTTACCTTATCAGAGATGAACCTATCTTGTGGGGGATAAACCACAGAGAGGTAACTGGAGAGTGCCATCTCTGTGGAATTATCTTTCCTCTAGTCTTATCTTTGAGTAACCATGCTGACTTCCCCTTGCGAATCTTCTTGCCTGTTGCTCCTGGTATCCCATATTGTTGTATTTTGACTGAAATAAAATTTGATTCTGCAAGGAGCTTTCTGTGGACTCATTGATTAAACTGTAATGGTTCTTTGAAACTCTTTTTTGTATCAAGGGCTAAGACCCTAATTTCAATTAATTACTGGGCATTGCTGTGTCTGCCGTAAGTCATGGCTATCTGGCAGATTTAAGAATTTACCTGTAAATTGAAGAAGAACGTATATTTTGATATCTGGTTTGTGATGCACCTTTGGATGTAAGATGATATTTCCCCATTGGGACTAGCCAGTCAGTGGAAGTACACAGCCTTGCAGAAATGTTGATGCCGTCAGATAATTTAAGTGAGAAGAGACAGGTGAACTCATTGGTCTGCAAGTGCTGTTTGTTTGTAGAATAAGAATATGCAGCCCTGTTTTCCTGAAGGTGAGAGAAGCTTGTGATTAGGGATTTCAAAGTCTAGCAGCCTGAAGTCTGTCCATACCCAGCATGCTCTTCTCTCCAATTCCTTTCAGTGTCATGCTTCTGTCACCTTCCCTTTACAGCACAAATGTAACGTACGACCAGACTCTTATTCCTTGATTTTGCAGTCAAGAACACATCCAAGTCCTCGCAGGCTAATTCTGACTTGTTGTGCATCTGATTACTTTAGTAATCTGCTTTTCTGCAAGCACATTGGCTGCAATGGAGTCTGTGGCTGTCATTAAATCCCCCTCTGGATGACTGTTAGCGCCTTTCCGAGTAAATGTAATACTAAACTGTAGCTGTCAAAACACATGAATGATGAGTTTTGAGAATCAGGATTCTTGCCATTTTACTTGTTTGGACACTTCTTAATTTGCCAAAATCCAGACTTTGCAGTGTTAATTAGCAGGATTGTGTTAGTTTAGTCAGGTGCTGCTGTACAGAGGTAGGAGCTTTGGCCCTAGAGGTAATGGCCACCCCTCCTTTGTATGGATTGCCAGGAAGGCCCTTCATCTTCTCTCTTCATAATCAGGCTCTTGGATCCAAGACGTAGCCTTTCATAGAGTGCAAACTGGTGTTGGCCCTTCACTGTGAGTTTAGAGAGTGCTGTTTGTGTTGGAGAGCTTTCTTGCAGGGCTGACGCTGAAGTTTGTTTTACTGGCTTTTATTCACTTTGGCTCTGATTGCTCCTGTGATCAGTTTTGGTCTGTGTGTTTTCCCATGCTGTTTATCTCTGCCCAAACATGCTGAAGGCAAAAACAAAACCTGTTAGAGATTTGTGCTGCCCACGACGCCCAGGCTTGTGAAATTCTTGTGAGCCGAAACACCTGCGATTGCTGCTACCAGCTGTGTGGGTGCTACCAGATCAAATTGAAATCAAAAAAACTTCAGTTTTGAAGCATCTTTAGGGATGCTGGAGTTCGGCATCTTTGGAAGGTTGGTGTTTTACCAACACTTACCTCGCTTCTGCCACATCAAGTCTTAAATTGGCAAAATGTAAGTGGTTTCAAGTCCCTGAGATAACAGGAGGTTATTCGCCTGTGGTTCTGTGCTGCCATGGTGGCAGTCTGCTTTTATTTTGTACAGTTAGGAAGGGGTGTGAGGAGAGAAGCAGTGGGAGCTGTTTGTGGTGTTTGTTCAGTCGCTGTTGTTAACTCTTCCCTTTCTGCCCTTAAACACTGCAGACAGCCTATTTTAAGGTGCACAGATGTTTCTACTACTCTAGTCCTTGGTAGTTGCTTAAGTGGCTTCTTAGAGCAGCTGTTCCCTTGTTTACATCTCTGACTTTCCTTTCATTGCAGTTCTTGGGGTTTTTGGTGATGGGAAGAGTAAAAAAAAAAAAAAAAAAAAAATCATGTAGCTGATGCTGTGTTGTTTAGCCCTTCTCAGCTGTGTCCTCACTGGTGGCCTATCCTTCTGCAGGGGAGACATTTCCATTGTAGTAGGAGACCAGTGTGGTGGTTCTATGTCCCATCTGTCGTCAGCAGGGTGATTTCAGCAAATGTGATGATGAGTGTGAGAAGATTTGCAGTAGGATTTGACTAAGAGTTTAATAAAATTTACCTGTGGTCTCTCATCTTTCATCCTAGAAGTCAAGTGGTTCTGCCACGTCGCGTGATGCTCATGTCCCTCATGGCCTGTTCAGGCTTTCTGCTTTGCCCTTTGCCATTGAATTGATCTTCATACTTTCTCAATTGATAGTAGCTTGCCAGTACTTTGATCTTTGCTGTTGCTACTGCCTTGCTTCTGCTTGTGGGGTACCTAAGCTGAGGTGCAAATTACAAGCTGGTGTAGTGAAAGAGGAGGGAGGTGGAGCAGTGTGTCAGCGTTCAGTCTGGGAGAATAGAGAGCTGTGGGAAGAGCAGGATCTAACAGTCACTGGAACAGCATGGGGGAGAGCTCCTCTGGGAGTTTAGTTTCACTTCAAAAAAAACGTCTTTTTCCCCAAGTTGTGAAATTCAGGGCTTTTTTGTATATGCTAAGAAGATAGTAGTAATTGTAATTTGCTTTATAGCATGTGAAAATGTTATGTAAATGTATTGTGAAAATTCATAAAGTGCATAATATTAATTGACCTATTAGATTATGGCTAAGTTGTTTACATTTATACTTTGCTAGCTAAATGAAATGATATCTATATACATTGTCTTAATAAAAAATAAAAGGTAGATAAAAGATTACAAATAGGAAACTTTACAATATACAAAGCTTCCTAAGAAGCAACAAATTAAGCAGTTCTGCATCTGCTTTGATAGAAAATGGGGCAACCTATTTAAACTCCGGACTGTTCTAGAAGGTTATATAGATACTCGATAAATAAATCTTTCTTTGGGTGCTTTGGTTTCAAGTTGCAAGACTACAAATAACAATTCTATTAAAACTAGTGCTGTAAACAGTTCATTGATAGATACCTGTTCAGTTTGGTATTTGCTTGCAGACTGTAATTAACAGTTCAGTGTTTTTCTTTTAACTGCATGCTCTATACCCATAAGTAGGCATAATTACCACTGATCAGGACCCCTAATCTCAAGCAATTATAAGATCTTACATTGTTCTAATTGCACGTTTAAAAACAATGTGGCTTTCTCATATAATTATGTTATAATGCATACAATTTTTAATTTCTGCTTTTCTTTTTATCTGATCAGTGTTAATTTTGTGTGACCTCACAACGTGTTATCTGAAAAATGCCTTTGAGACATGCAATTTTTGTGGTTAATTTACGGTTATGTTTTGTGTTCAGTGAGAAGTGATACAGGGCAACCGGTTTTCAAGGTTGTGCTTTCTCTCAGCCATCTATGAGCTCAATAATTTGTTCTAAACTACGAACTTGTTAGTGAAACAGAAGTGCAGTGATACATTTAAATCATCTACTATTTGTAAATCCAGGTGCTTGCTCTTTGAACAGTGTTTAGGTTAGCACAGGCTGCTCCATAGGCATGTAAAAGGGGTTTGATTTCGTTTTTTTAATTAGTGGAACTTATATGCAGTCAGACAGACTTTCTCGATCAGCTTTCCAGAAAGGGGAAACGAAGGCAGTTTGGGTTTAGAAAGCAGTGCAAGTCTTGGGAGCAAGATAAAAGAGGTTGTTTGCTAGTTGATGTTGGTCTCACTTGTTGCTGTATAGTTCTTATGCACACATTTTGCATGCAAGGGCTTTGGATGAGTGCATTTTGAACAAATCATCATCAATCTGATGATTCATCTCAGGAACCGCATGCAGCACTTACATCTGTAATTGGGGTAATTGCAAACCTCTCATTCTTGCAGATAGAAATCCTTCCTCTTATAATTCTAAAATCAGATCCCAGATCTTTTACTGTGGTAGCTGAGACCTACACTGAATTGTGTTTATTTCTCTATTCATATTTGTTACATCATTAAATGTAGCAGATGATTTGATGACCTTTCCAACCTGTGTCTGACCTTCATGATTCACTTGTACGGGTAATTGGCTATTGAAATTACTATGCTTTTATCTTTGACGTTATTTAAACACCGGTTTAAACGGGGCAACACAGACTGCATTGTAAATAGGTAGCCACATTGTTGGGGACAATGTGTTTTTCTTTATCTGTTGCCAGAAAATAATATTAATGTTGGAGGGGGCTCCATCTTTTCTGAGTGATCTTGACATTCATGGAGAGGAGGTGTTTGCAGCTTTGTATGCAGTATCAGAACAGGCTGTTGCTTGTTCTGCAGAAGAAATTTTCTCTTTGATTGATGTGCAGCCGTGGTGGATACAGGCTTATTGCTGGACACAGTTGCTCAAAAACCACTGCACAGCCTCCATCCAGATGATGCATCCAGGGAAGCTGTTGGGGTCAGATAGATTGGTGACCTTTCTGCATGGTGCACTTGTGGCCTTGCTTGAGTCGAATCCATCCCAAGCAAAGACATTTCCCCCCTCCCACCTTCCTACACCCCCCTTAAAATACTTTTCCTTAATTCCTGTGATCCTCTGCACATAGGATTGCGAAGGAGTTGATGGATTCCATAGAATCTGTAGGGCAACACTACAAACTCTGGCCAAGGACTCCAGGGACCTTTGGATGTTGGCATGTGACCCGCACTGTTGCTGTTACAAGACAGTGGTCTAATGGCAGCATTCAATCAGTCTTGAAACAACAATTTGGAGATTTTGCTCTGTCATAAATTGCCCAACTTCCTTCCTGTTAGTAGGGTGTGTGTTTGTGAAATCTTTTTGGGGCTGCAGTGTCCTGCAGTGGGTTCATTTCATTATTCCTTTGAAAAGAGGAAAAGGCACACAGCTAGCTATTTCTGTGCAGAAGAGGTCAATGTTTAATATGCTAATGCTGCAAAAATCCTTGGCTTTAATGTGTGTTTAATAGTAATAAAGTGGTTAGCTAATGATAAATTAAGGATTGTAAATTTGGGAAATTTAAAAAAAAATAAATTAATGTAGGCAGGAATAATTTTTCTTGCCAAGATAATTTTCATACTGGAGCATAGTAGCTGCAAATTGCAGTGAAAATTGCTCTAGGACTGCTCACCTTATAATAATCAAAATGAACAACCAAATTTCTGTTTTTTCTTTAAGCTTTCATGTAGCTGGACAGTAACGGGACAGAGTGGGGACTCCATTTTACCTTTGCTGGCACAGAGCTATACATCCCAAGATACTAAACCAGTGGGTCTCACCATTCACCAGAGAGCAAGAGATAGTTGTATGCGCATGAGTATGGTTGCCCAGAAATCTGCAGATAAGAATTTGCTTGTGAGCTTCTTCCTAATCTCTCACCTATTTTCAGCATTACACCGGCTGACAGAGTAACGATGTTTGTGGATGCCTTGTGCTGCCGTAGTGTCCTGCCAGTGGGAATTTTCAGTTTTGGAGGCCCTGGGATCAGTTTCTCTTAGGGAACATGGTAAAAGTCCATGTAAATAGGGCCTAAGGTAGCAACATTGTAGGGCTGTGTTTGTTTCTGTGTAACAGGGAGCAAACAGATGTAGTTAGGGAAAGGTAATGCTGTTCAAACGCAAAATACTCATGGATTAAGGAGTATTTATAGTAAATCTGTTTTTTAAAGCATTTCTTCAGTACTCATTGTGTAGGACTTCCCGGTATGGTTTAGCTCAGACACAAGTTAAGGTTAAACAGAGAAATAATCTATACATTTCTGGTCACTGTATCCCTATTCATATTCTCCACTTTTTTAAACTGAGTGTGCACATTTTTATATATAGTTTTATACTTGTCTGTATTAGAGGAGTAGTTGGAAAAGGAAGAGAGATGGTGTCTACAGGAACTCATAAAAGGAAAAGAAGTCATACAGCGTCAAGAAGGAATTCTGTAGAGAATCAGCTGTATAAAGGCATTGGGCATGTCTAAATTTAAATTGCATCTCTTGATGATCAGGGAAAAGACAGTCCTGTAAGTTTCTCTTGCACATTATCAAAGGTTTTTTGTTGGTCATAAAACCCTAAAGCATCTAGGTTGGCTTAAGGATATCGCCTATAACACTGACCTGAATTAATAGCTGCATTCTCAAGGAATGAATGGGATGAGGAAATATTTTTTTTAAAGAGGGGGTAAGGGAGGAAATAAATACCAAAAATGGGGAGATAAAACAAGATATTCTCTTATTTTTCATAAATATGACTTCTCAATTATTAATTTTTATCTCAAGAGGAAGAGATACTGATAATTTGGTGCCTGTTTTGGGGGACGGGAAGTGATAAAGAGGATGAACTTCCTCAGCGAGCCAGAGCACTTATTAGTGGTTATTGGCTCATCTGCAGTCTGACTCTTCCTCTCCCTCTACAGCCAGCCTTTCACTTCTCACTGACCCAATTCACAACATAGGAAAGCTCTCCTTGAGGCTTCCTGCCCTTCCCTTTCATTCGGGGCTGGATTGGCTGCAACAGCCCCAGCCTCTGCAAGCCATCAAAACATGACCATTGAGATTTCCACAAGCCTACTCTTCTGTCTTGGGCTTCAGCAGGCGGATCTTCTCAAGTTCTGTGTGTTTTCATCTGCTTCTCTCCACACCTGGAAATACTACCTTTTTTTCTTTCTCCTGTTTATTCTTAAACCCATCGTGATGAACCAGCTGGCTTCATAACTGTGCTGAATGAAGTCAGAAGGGCTGTGCAGCATTTGGTCTGCATTTGAGGGCTCTAGTTCTTGCCTCAGGCCTTGCTGTTCTTCTGCCTGAAAAATTTAAAACATAATGTGAGTTTTTATGTATTATTAAACTTACATCTATAAATCACTGACCCATGGTAACTGTTTATTACATATTCCATCTTCTGCTTTGATGCATCATTGTTGTCACACTGAGGTGGGTAATGATGACTTGGCTTACTCCTGTGGTAATGCACTTAAAGCTTGGAAATCTGTCACTGATGACATTTCAACACAGGCGCTATAAACCAGAGATGAAATTTTAACGTATTTGCTGTCAACCTATTTGTCTTAAAATTCTTGTGTCTTCTATTGTGATTTCATGAGGGTTTGGATACTAGTGAATTGTTTGATGGACAAAGACAAATGGTTGTGTTGCAGGACTCGCCATCACAAAAGTAGGTGGTGGTCCTCTATTTGTAGTCCTGAAAGTGACCTATAAAATACTTGTGTTCATCAGGCCTTCCTAACAAAGCAGTGATACTGCTTGCATTTCTATAGGCCAGGCATTTCCAGTCCTAAAGCACAGTGGAACACAGACTGATCATCACAACTTATTATGTATTATATCGATTGGTTTTCTTCTTTTTTACAGCCCTTCTGTATGCAACCATTTTTGGTAATGTGACAACCATATTTCAGCAAATGTATGCTAATACAAACAGATATCACGAAATGCTGAACAGTGTCCGGGACTTTCTAAAGCTCTACCAGGTCCCTAAAGGGCTGAGTGAACGTGTGATGGATTACATCGTTTCCACCTGGTCAATGTCTAGAGGAATAGATACTGAAAAGGTAAGTAAATTAAACTGCAAGGAAACAAGTCACATCCTGAAAGTATTTAATTAAAATAAACAGGAGGTACTTTCTTAGTAAAGAAGACAAATATTCTTTAAATAGTTCCAAGTAGTAGCTTCCCTTAATTTTAAAATTTCAAATACACTATTTCTTCTCTTCTGTCATACTGACATATGTTAGTGGTAAAAGTATGTATGTGTTGCTGGTGATAAGTCATGAAATAGTATACAAATGAGGAAGGAAAGAGCTTGGTTTTCAGTAAACAAAGTAAGTAAATAAAAAGTTCCAAGTTCTAAGGCAATCTCATAATTTCTTCAAATGAGATTGTTTGCAATAATTCTGTTACGTGAGGTTGTTTGCAGCTCCGTGGGACTGAATACGAAGTAAAATTTGTTTTGTCTTTGTAGAATTTGAACTTAATATTCTGTGTGCATGTTAAAGTTATTAATGACGGCTGAAAGTCTTTACTATAATAATAATGTATTGTTTGAAATTTGCCTTATGTGAGGCAAATGGTATCATCCTAATTCATTGAATTTACAAGTAAATTCCCATTGTCTCTTTTAAAATAATATATGGCCCTTCACCAGAACAAATGTACAAAAGCAACTACTTTCCGCTTTCATATTAGTTGCCAGCTTTTACGGAAACAGATACTCCTTTTCTTCTGCTTGTAAAGAGCTGTGACTTGTGGGGTGGTTCATTCAGGAAATCACACCAATGCTCTGGTCACCAGCCTTCTGGTTGGCAGTTTAATTTGGTATTCTAAACAGTAGATGATGCAGTTAAAGAGCAAACAATCTCATTTATGTCTAGCTGTTAAAGCATCATTATGAAAGAGTAGAGCAGATGTGACCTTGCACTGGGCTGTCTGGAGACCAGTGGGCACACAAGGTACTGTTTGCTTTCCTGAATGGTCTTCAGTGTATCTGCCATTTAGATCCCAGACCATGATTCTGGAAAGCACTGTCTGTCATGCTAGCTTTCAGAAAGAAATGGTATTTTAGTACAGAATAGCGCTGATTAGGAGCTGCTCTGCCTGTTTTCTCACAAAATATCTTAGTGCAGGGTTCTGTGTTTGAGGTAGGTACAGATGAGGAAGGTGGAGTGACAACATCTGAGGATATATGGAGTAATGAGTAATGGTGCTTTCATGCACCCCCCAGTACAAGCTCCTCTCATCATTTTAACAAAGCAATGAGAAAAAAATTGCCATGTAAACCATGTTTGTTTTAGCTTATCTTCAAAGTTTCATTCTTGGCTTCCTCTGATAAGGAGAGAAATGCTTTAAGAATGTCTTTGGAGACAGCAGGATAACCAAACCGAGCACAATTCACAGTAGCCTTTGAGAATTATCTTAATAAACAGGGGAAAAACTCTCCAATTATCAGGACATCAAAGAGCTTAATATGGTGTTGATTTCAATAACTGGTGTGTTCATAGCTGAACTGCCAGTAGCGATGACTGTAAAACCAAGAAATCAACATTCATCTGCATAGCAAAAGCTAGCAGATATAAGACTGACTAATGCCTGTGCCAATCCATAAACTCTCAGGTCTGAGCTCCGTTGGTTTGATGCCTGTTGTATAACTTCTAGGATGTCATGCAATGAATAAAACATGTATTGCTCCTCTGACAGAACAGTGGTAGTTGTGCTGCTGTGTAATGCAGTGCAGCTTTCTACAGATGAGGCAGATATTTAAGGATGAACTTAACGCCGAAATCAATCTTCTCACTATTTTGTAGGCCACAAATTTGTCAATTCAGTGTTAACTGCAGGCATGCCAAGGAGTGAATAATCAGCTAAAAGCAAAGTCTGTAAGTCTAGAAAATGCCAGTATAACAAAATTTAACCAAGAGCTGCTGAAAGATTCTAAAATTAATCCATGAAGATATGTTTCTTACCTCCTGTACAAATGAAAGTCATCTGCCATTTGTCTGTAACTCTCAAATGTCTTTAATCTCTTTAATTTTTGTGGAGTCTGGAGACAAGTTCTCTAAATGGAGAATGGAAAATGAGTTAACTTTGTCTTAGACTGGGAAACAGAGGCGTTTTGGGATAAAACACTCATTTTAAATAGTGTCTTGTATATTCAGGTTGTCTTATGACTATTTCTATTAAAACAACCCTTTTTGTGCATCATATTCAAGTGACTGTGAAGTATGTCTGTGTAATTTCAATAGCAAACTTTGGCAAGCATCTGCAAATGCAGAATGTTTTTGTTGCCAGAGCAAATGAGATAATTGCAAAGACACCTATGGCTGCTGCCTCTGTTAAATGCTGGTCTTGATGCCCCAACCCGTTCCCGTGAACCTGGAAGATTGAGAACCGGCCGGTTCGGCTGCTGCTCCCTGTGGGGCAGCCAAGAGGTCATCCATGAATGCCCTACACTTAAGCACTATAGAAATATGTCTCTTTCAGAAGTAATATCTGTAATAGCAGGTCTGCTTGGAGCTGGGCCAAAGATGATGATGTTGGTGGTAGAGTCATTTGCCTTTGGAATAGCAAGTGTAGTATCTGGAACAAGTGCTGTGCAGTTATGATCTACTCAGACCTTGCAGGGAGCCCCATTGCAAGGTGTATGCATAGCCATAGCGCTTCCTATGTTCCCTTTATGTTTTCCAGGGCTGTTTGCATTGAAGCAGCTATCTCTTTCCATCCAGGAAAATGTGTGGGAGTGACTCTGAAGCTCACGCAGTGTGCTCTGTAATTGGATGGAATAGTTATTACTGAGAGGAAAAAAAAAAAGGCAGACTTATACTACTCAGTGTTTTTCTTAAATAATACGTCCTGAGATGTACTTCATCACAGACTATTCTCCAATGATTTTGTCATCTCAAAACCCTGTTCATGTTATGTATTTCCAGAGTTTTTGCCAGGAACTTTTAATCTGTACATGCAGTAGTAATTCTGTATTTTTTCCACTCGGCTGTCTGTATTATATTAAAAACTTTCAGAAATGGTCCTGATGGGTACCTGCTGTGCTGAGCATCAGTTTGTGTAGCCAGAGGAGCACACATCATGAATTGCTGTGAGAAACACTGCACTTGGAAGATCAAAAGTTGCACAACACAGTATCACACCTTAAAGTCCTTTTCTTGTGTGAACCAAAAACTTCTTACTGCCACTGAGCAGTGAATTTGAATCCCTGCATATTTCAATAGTATGAGTTAATGAAACTTTTAATAACTTTTTCCTTTGCTAAAGGGATATGAGATTACACTTCTCTTCCGTACAATATTCTCTCACATGGAACATGTAATTTCTGCAGGCTTTTCATGGAATCTGCTCATCAAAAGAGTGACCTACCCTCTAGAAGCAATCCTTCAGGAAGCTTTTCTGCACTGCTTTCTGTTCTGCTGTGCTCTCAGTTTTATTGTCTTAAAAACCTGAGGCCTTATCCTGGTAATTCAATATCCAGCAGAGCATGTTGCTGAGATGAAAACATAATTTTCCTTCAGGTATTGTGAAGTAGACTAAGTTATTATTGTGGCTTATGTGTATAAGTAATATAAAAATAAATGTACGAACTGAAATTGAAAATTTTGTAAGAAGGAGGAAAGTAGTTCTTAAACTCTGTGTAGTAAACTAGGGATAATAGGCACATATAAGCCATGCAGGACTTGATTGCCTAATTTCCTTCTCAGGTTTTGCAGATATGCCCTAAGGACATGAGAGCAGATATCTGTGTCCATCTGAACCGCAAAGTTTTCAAGGAGCACCCAGCCTTCAGGCTGGCGAGCGATGGATGCCTTCGAGCGCTTGCCATGGAATTTCAGACAGTGCACTGTGCCCCGGGAGACCTGATCTACCATGCTGGCGAGAGTGTCGACAGCCTTTGCTTTGTGGTTTCGGGGTCTTTGGAAGTAATCCAGGACGATGAAGTTGTTGCTATATTGGGTGAGTTTCACAGCTTATAATATATGTTGTGCAAAAATACAGATATATAGAGCGTTTTTATAGCCTCTTCTACTCAACCACTTAACTCCTTCTTTAAAAAGCTTCAGTGAAGTTTGGCACAGCCTGGTGAGGTATATTTTAATGAACTTGTTAGCTGTATGGTGAGAGATGTTTATTGTCTGGAAAAATCAAAAGGGAGGGGAAAAAACCGTTGCTTAATGTCATGCAGCAGCATTGCATAGAGTCATTGGCTTGTCCTTCCTGGTCCACATAGGTAAATAGGAAGGGCAGTCATCTCATCTCCAGATTGCTTCAACCATATTTCGTCCGGTCAATGGAAGCTGTACTTGGGCATTGGGATCCTGATCATTCTTGAGGTTCTCCCTATCTTGCCACATCTCTGTTCATTAGAAATTCCACTGAGGACTTTAGAAAACTTATTTTTAAAATGGCTGGCTTCCCTGCCTCCCTTCCACCCCCTGGTGATAATCTGCTTTTGCTGAAAATTTTCCAATTAGCTTTATTTAAGATCTCATGTTGAAATAGTATTTATCTCTCTTAAAGTCAATGTAATATAAAAATTTAGAGCCGATTTGTGTTAACTTGGAATGACGGCTTTAAGTTGGAGGCATTAAAAAGAAGCTGATAGTGGTGTTAACAACATTCTGAGGCAAAGCTAGGAGAGGAAAGTGTGATAATCCAATAGATGTAGATGAATCATGGGGTGGCTGAAGCATTGAGGAGGTGATACTTATCATTTGATTCTGTCAGACCTTTTTGTGATAAGGTAAATTCTCACGGTGGCTTAATCCAGTACCTGTCACTCATAGCAGCCTGGAAAAAGAGAAGAAAACAATTTGGTAATCTTACTCTTTCTGAACACATGCACCCAACTCTCCTAAGAGGAATGTCTACTGGAAAATGAGTGGGCTAATAAATATGCCGAGTTCAGTTTTTCTCTACTTCTGAACAGGATCGCATATATAGCATAGGGTGAATTTAGTGTCCTGAGGAATCAAGTTCATAGTATTTTGTGCCACACAAGAAACTAAAAAGGTGAAAAGTAGGGGGATAACTAATTCTCTTTTGTTCTGGAATCATCTGTGCTGTTCAGTGCTGTATAATACTAGCAACTTCTGCTGCTCTAAGTTGCACATCAGGAACTTAATACCTTTAGCCATGCTGAACTCTCATAAATTAACATAGAAAATACAGAACAAGCTAAAGCCGCTCAGTTTGTGTCACCTTTTATCCCATAATGTGTCCTCCTCTGTCCATCACAAGAAGAAAACCTCAAAACATCATGCTGCTCTATTTAATCAGTACGGGTAAAAAGCACTGAAATAGAATTTTTTAAAATGTCCTTTAAAGATACCAATTTTCTCCTCATCTTTACTAGTTACTTCTGTGTTTTATGGTAATACTCACTTTAGAAAACACTTGGCCTAGATTCCTTGAGAAGCCAGTGTTAAGGAAACCTGAACCCCTAATTTCTGCTCCTACAGAGTGATAGCTACAGATACATGAGACTGATCCCTTGGTACCTGAATGAGTAGTAATAATATGTTATTACTGTTCTCCTGAGACAGTAATATTGATCCTCTTCCTTCCACACTTTTTTTTTTTTTTAATTTGGAGTCAGTTCTCTGGCTTGCTGTAAAGTTGATGAGCTCTGTCATTTTCTTTCTGAATGTTGTAATCGAAGAGGAAAGTAAAATGAAGTGGGATCTGTTTGTGATTCTGTGGTATTCGTTTTGGATGAATATGTATCAATTTTTGTGTTCCAGTTTCTGGACTAAGGAATCCCTTTCCTTCTGCATGTGTGTGTATCTTCTTCCCCCAGGCTGTGAAGCCTTCTGTTGAAGGTTTCTCTTTCCCGATAAGAAATTATGTGGTTAACTAGGTTTTTCACTATTCTAAATCAGTTGGGCTTTCTTCTCCTTCAGGATTGCATAATGTAACCACCACATTACTGAAGGCAGCTGCAGGACATGGGTCAGGATTTCCTCCCTAACTTATTTGTACTCTCAGTTTTCTAATCTGTCGAATAGCTGTGATTTTTTTTTTTTTTTTTTTTAAATTTTATGTTCAGCTAAACTTGTTGAGCTCTTGATAAAAGTACACCAGATAAAATGAGGCACTGCAGGGGGAAAAAAAAATGATGTCTACATTGTACAAGAAATGGGATTGTTGATGATCATTCAGCCAGAACAGCCTATGCCATAAGTTTTGTTTACCCATGACAACTAAGCATAGCTGTGAACATCACGGCATGTAATGGTGTACCATGCAAGCAATTTTGTAGGGCAATTTAAGTGAACAGGTATGTTGGAGAGACTGTGATCTTCTTTGACATTCTTGAAATAAAAATAAAAAATAAGTGCATAAATTATTCGAGGTGAATTATTTGCTCAGCTTTAGCTGTCACTTAATAAAGCGGCCTTTGCAATTTGCAATGTAGCCTGTATCTTCTTTACGATGGAGAAATAAATTGCATCTCTAAATTAGTCTGTGTGACTGCTGTACAGCATTACGTAAACCAAAGGCAAACTACACTTAATCCTTAATGGATCCAATTTATATGAAATATTTTCAAGTTCTGAAATAATTTAGCCTTGCAGACTAGCATATAGAAGTGTATTGTGTAGCCCTGGAATTTCAAGTGTGTTGTGTACACTTGCATAATATCCTTCCAGATCAGTTCTGTGTAATACCCGAGAGATAGTATATTCTCAGTTTGGGCTTCTGTTCTTATAACGAAGCACTGACTTCGATTTACTTGTATTAACATGAGTATTGAGTTGGAAGAAATCGCACACAGGCCAGCAGTGAAAAAATGTACATTTTTTTTGTGTCCCTTAAGATTTCCTTCCCCATTAATTTGACTTAGAGACAAACACAAAAATAAGTAAATAAATAAAAAAATCCTTTGCAATGTTTATAGTAAAAATGTAAAGAAACCAATGCATTTCGTATGACATATTTTTGAATTCTATCCAAAACTTCTGCTGAAATAAAAAAAATAAAATTACTGATGTTCGTGCAACACAATTGTTGGAATAGATATGTCGAAGTAACAAAACCAAAAAAGTAGAAAATTACCTTTTAGCCAGGTGATTTATTTATTTGTGATTCATTCTAATACAAATGGGTCAGAAAAGGAAGACACAGCAAGAAAAGCCACTGTATGAGTATGTTTTTCTATGTTAATGTGTAAGTGTATGAGTGAGATTATGTCGGAGTGAAGGCTAGCTAGCGGGAAGCTGCTTGGATGAAATACGGTTCTGTTTTCTGAAGTTCACTGTTCTTCCACTTACGCCGTTGTTATTGCGTAGGGCGAAGTGCTGACGTACGCTCAGCACTTTGTGGGAGATGGAGACAAATCACAGCGTCCCTGCCCTGAAGAGAACTGAGTGAAGCACAGGTCGTACAGGACTTCCATTAAGAGACTGTTTTCAACTTGGCTTTGCTTTTAACTTTTCTAAGCCTTCCCATTTGGGCTGATGCTGCTTTATCCATCTGAGACTGACATATCTCTTTGAACTACTCTTGCTTCAAAAAGTACCCATTTATCCAAATGTGGTTAGAGAAAATGGGTTGTTTTGTCACTTCAAAAACAATCAGCCATTTATGTGCACTTCATTTGGCAGCTCTAGTTTCTCTGCTTTGGAGCAGACCTTTCAGGCTGAGCCACTGGCCATCTGAAAACCTGACCTTATTGCGGGTCTTTGAAAAGTTAGAATTTACTCACACTCAGGAGAGATTTGCTACATTTTAATTTAACAAATATCTTCTTAAAAGATTCCTCCTGAATTATATGTGTTCCCAGCAGGGACCATAAGGTCTGGCTGCAGCTTTCTTTGAAATATGCAGGGGAAAAGGGATTATAGCAGAAGCATGAAAGAAGCCTGCATAGCTAGTTGTTGATTCTTAATTTAGGGAAGGCTGAAGACCTATACTATTTTTCAATGCAATTTTAATGTGGTTTTTTTTTTTTTCACACTATGAAGGTACACATTTCCTTAGTGCAGGGTGAGAATGTAGATTGTTTGGAACTGCAGTAATCACAAAGTTAATGTTAGTTAGAAGTCCAGCTGAGCAGATGATATGCCATTGCTGGGGCTAACAGAGTATTTCTCCGGTCCTCCAGCCTTTTAGTCTGAATCTTTTTAATCTCTCCTCACCACTGCTCGAGAAAGTGCTGGTTCTTGTGTTATGTCTGCCGTTGCATGTGTGCATAGATAATTTAATGAAAATTATAGAAAATAATGGCATGGTAGCAAAATTAACTTGTCATAAGTATTTTCGGGAAATACCTGTAAGGACTTAGATACCTTGTTCAAAAAAGATTTATATTGTGTTAATGTGTATGTACAAATATCTGAATGACTGAAAAAACCGTTTTTGATCTTTCTAGAAAATAATCAGTTCTAAGCTAGAGGTGACTGACATAATTGTATTCCAAGATGGAATAGAAAATCTCTCTTCTCTAGGAAATCTGAAAGCAGCAAATGATTCTTGGACCTATGGTTCCAACCCTTTCTGCTTGAAATTAGCGTAATCTTTGAAATTTAGGAAAAGGCGAGTGAGAGAAAGGAGAAGACCCTTGAAATCAGGGCGACAGGCTTTTTTTGCTCGATACCAGTGGGAAAAGCAGTGTCTTGTCCTTAAATTTTCAGACTGCTTGAAAATTTGTCAGTTAATGACTCCAAGGATCTGACTGAGCAGTAGATCTTACATGAATTGTTCAGAGTTAGCTGAAGTGGTCTTGATGATCCCTGCAAGGGGGCCCTGTGTGTATGGATGGTGAGATGGGGGTTAGTCTTGGGGATTTGAGTAGCGATGGGCAGCCTTTATTTAGCAGTTAAAAAACAAAGCCTTGAAAACCACTGTGATCTTCAGAGCTGAGCAATGGATAAGAAAAATAACATTTACTAGAAGGTTTAGTTAAAAAGAAAAAACAAAAACCCCCCACAAAAGATTTTATCCCAAGAGTAAAGCAGTTTATCCCAAGTGTTGCACGCCAGCTGTACTGCATTTATTATGTTCTTGCTATCCTTACTTGAGCTGGAAACTTTCAAAAGAATGAAGTTTTTTATTGACTGTTGGTTTAGCAAAGAGTATTAATCCCAGAATATCCTGAGTTGGAAGGGACCCAGGAGAATTGTCAAGTCCAACTCCCGACTCCACAAAGGGCAGGGAAAGTGAATGAGGTAGGAAGGGAAATCAAGGTGGTAATTTATTACGAGCAGGGAAAATCGTTGCCCTCCACAAGGGCAGTTTGCTGTTGCTATTCCTTTTGCTGCTATCAAAGCTGAAGGGAAATAGCAGAATGTAGATATTATATACGTATGAAAGGGTGCAGTAACCGAATGTCAAGAACAGGAATTTAAAGTCTGGACCTGGCTGCCTTCACCGTCAGGGGAAAGTGGGATATAACACTTTTTTTTTTTTTTTTTTNTTTTTTTTTTTTTGGCGAGGGGGGAGCAGCAGGGGGATGTGTGCAAAGGATGCACATAGATTTAGTTTTAAGATCACATGTGAATGGAGGAAGTGAAAATTGGATGTTCCTGAACTTACAGGTCTTTTATCATTATTTACAAAGCTATAACATTGACAAGATTGGAGACTGTGATTTTATCATGATATTGTAGGAGAGCTTGGTGTGCCATGTTTTGTTTCAGCAGGATATTAAATGCTGCATTTGCTTTGTGTGGAGAAATTCCTGCTGATTTAATTTGATCTAATTACAATCTTAAAGGAACGTTATAAGAATAATTGTTTGTTTTCTTCACAATTGCTTTAGCTTACTCATTTAGCCATAAGCGTTTCATTCAGATGTAGACACAAGAGGTTTGATTCAGGTTTTGGTGGGACAGATTTGCATCCAGATAGGACAGTGCAAACTGCGAGGGCAACTGCACCGCAGGGATAGTTTATTTTAGAGGAGGGAGAATAGCAGTGCAGAAGTATTGTCTGTCTTAGACCTTCTCGGTGGAAAAACATTGCATCTTCCACACAATTGTGTGAAGATTGCTTCTCAGCAGACTTGAAGATGTCAGACAAGTTGATTGTGCTGAGATCAGGCTGCTGTCTTTAGACTGTCCCCGGTATCTGAGCTACCTCAGGTTTCCCTAAACTAAAATGCTTTGTGTACAACTCCATTTTCAGAATTTAATTGTGTGTTTTGGGGCCCCTTGTTATTTAATGCCAAGTCTTTGTAAAAGTCCCTTACTTCTCTACTTCATTTTTCAGCTGACTTTTAAATTTAGGTACACCTCCCTGTGTTAAAAATGCTATGCTCTTAGGCTTAAGAAGTCCTGGCAGGATTATGGATGCCATTAGAGTTTTCTTATTATTTTCAAACGTAGTATCTAACGTCACAGCATTGTTGATGCTATTGAATAAGAGTGTAACGTGACCAGTGGTGCTTTGAAAAAGCAATGATTGAAATTAAAATCCAGCTTTATCTTCAGTAGTTCTATTGTGCTTTTTCTATTTATAGTTTAAAGCCTTTTTTTTTTTTCAGGTTGACATATATAGGCAGATCGAATAAGTTGCGTTTCTATGAAGTGATTCAGTGAACATCAACTGAAAGAGTGATTTTAAAAGTCTGATTTCCTCAACATGTGTCCAGGCACACTATTAGCAAAAGAATTAGAAGTGGAGAACTTTTTAAAAGGCATCAGCATAAAGGAGTTTACGTGAATACAAAATTTTGATTTCATAGCGGATGTAGGAGCAGCACTAAAACCATTATTGAGAAATACAGATTTATTCCAAATGGTGTTTTTGGACAGAGACTATTCCTTATTCTGTGTTCTAGACATCTAGAATATGTGGTGTGAGTTAACATCAGGAGTTGCCTTTTTTGAGACTTCAGCCAGACATCACTTGGTCTATGTCTAACTTCTGGTACATCATTAAAAGTAGGAATCACCAGAGCCCCTGTCCACTGATACTGATTAGGTGGTCTAAGACTGTGCAGGGTATTGGAGAATCAGCTTTTAAATGATGATGAATGGCTTGCTGGAATAACTGGGGAAGAGAGGAGTTCCCTGTGAATAGAGGCCTCAGTCATGGACTTCTTGGCACTTCAAATCAGCTGATATTTTTGTAGGATTTCACATTTTATTGTTGCAAATTTATGCAACTTTTGCATAATGTGCTCTTAAGCAGTGAGACACTACCACATGTGGAAGAAGTCCCCTTTGGAAGATGGCGATGTCTGGCAGGTTGCTGGCAACAGGGATCCGTGATGTACTGGCGGCTGAAATGGAGATGTGGTGGAGATGAGTCTCCCTGTTCCAGCATGTTCCTTGATATCTCAGTCTGTGTTAGGAAGGCTCGTCCATCGCGTTTGTCTGCGTACTTCAAACAAACAGAGGTGTGAAGAGGTAGAAATTCTAATTTAACAAAGAAATCTCAACTGGGTTTCTATAAAGGCCCTGATTTCTGGCAGGTGAGCCTCTGAATTAATTTTCATTTTTGTTTTGGGTAGTGTTTTGTTTCTGTCTCAGAATTTTGGAGGCAGAATAATACTTTTATTTTTTCACTGAAAATCCAGGTTGAAAAAAAGAAAATCCAAAAAATAAATCTTCATGGAACACTTTTTTTGTTTTGTTTTGTTTTCTCTGAGTTTTAAATTAAAATTTTTTTCAGAGATATGTCTCTGAAACATTATTAAATTTATCCTCAAGGAGTTGCTAGAAATATTAAATAAAATGAACTATTCTATAGCTATGGACTTTGTGAGGTTTTCAAAATATTTACTTTATATATTTCAGAAGGCAAAATCTACTATTTTAAACTTTGAATGCTTTTTTCTGAAATAAAAAAAAATCAAATTTTTGGGCTTTAATGCAAGCTTCAAGCAATAACATAAAGCCATTTTCTAAGTCATCAGGGAATAACTCTGAGGATATTGCAATTTGAGCCTCTCATATAGGTTTTTTTGATCAGAGAACTAGCACCGTCCATGCAATGACAACACAGATTGAGCTGTATTTTTCCTATTACTTAACTGATACAAATAAGTTCAAATACATTTGTGACTAGTTATTTGAGCTGTTAACTTCCATGTCTTCTGTGTTTGTACAAACATTTTAACATGTTTTAACAAATGCCACACATTTTAACATTATTTTTTTTTTACAGTAGCTATTAAAAAGCAAATAAGGATAAATGATTCAGATTCTAGTGAAGCCTCCCAGCTTTTTGTGAATAAGCCTGGTAGGGCCCAGTTGACGTTTTAAAACTCTTCTCATCACAGTAAGTCAAGTAGTGAAATATAATCCACCACGTATTCAGAGAGACAAATAATCACATTAATTATAATAATAATAGAAGTCTTAGCTGTAACTAATTCATGTTGTTGGTACTCATCCTGTGCTCTAAAATAAATGTTTTTATTTTGTCTGTAGAGTAATGTGATTCAACAGAGAAAATTGATGCAGTTTATAGTAAACTGTCTGCAAAATGTTGCCAAGCTGTGTTTTAAAACATGAGCGGATACACTCTGTTTCTGTTGGTGCACCAGGCAAAGCACTGGAAGTGTAACTTCAGTTTATTGTCACTATAACACTTCTGGTTTCTGTGGCAATGATAACTCTGGCTTTGTTCCTCAAGGTCTTACTGGAGGAAAAGAGTGATTAAAACCTCTGGTTAACAAAAAATGGTGTGTCCTCCACGGTGCAGTTGGTCATTCACTTCTCATTATGTGTCTCAGTGTGCACTTGAGAAAGCTGAAGAAAATCCAATGCGGCAAATCACTTCCATGCATCATTTCCTGCTGGCTGTACTGCATTGGAGGACCAAACTGCAGGCTATTCAGTGGCTGTCAATTTGTGCAATTTATCTGTGGGATGGATACTGAATACTCTACCTTGATGCAAAACGGTAGTTCTGTTCTTTCTGGCTGGCAGATATTCATTGCCTTAAAACAATGCACCAAAAGGAAAAACTGTTTTTGCTCTGGTGCCTCTATTTTCCTCGGATCTGTTTTCTGCCTGTAAAATGGGAAAAATCTAAATTGCATGCCTTAATCTGATAAGGAGGAGATAAGGGAAGAGAGGGAAAGCTTTTCAGTGGAAGTCAAGTGGACACATGGTGATCACCGAGAGGGTTTGACCCGAGTCTCACATCACTGGCTTTGAACACTAGGGGTAAATATGCTGTCCTTACTGCAATGATGCTTGAATACGTTTGGGAGGACCCTGTGACGTGGACTTCAGATTCTCTGGTTCCATTCAGATCTGTTCAGGGTGTGAGGGGATGGGGAAGAAAAAAGAAAAATATCAGGCCCAGTTTTTTCTTTGTTTTTGAATTTCAGCGTTAAATTTCAGCAGCATTTTAACTGAGCAGTCACTAGAACAGAGACCAACACAGAGAGAGTCTGTGTTTGCCTTTACGGCAGATGGTGTCTCCCACTGCTTGGAGGTGGAGAACAAATCCCGAGGGAGGAGGCCACTGTTGGGTGCTTTGGGGAGCTGTGCTGGGAAAGTCATTGTACCGGTGTGGCAGCCGCTGTGTATCAGCATCACAGATAACAGTATTTGCTAACACCTGATTTCCAAGGTAGGCTTAGTGCTGCTGAGGTACCATCAAGCAGTGTTTGGACGTTCTAGCTTATCCTTGGGTCTGCTGAGACTACGTCGGATCACAATTCTTCTCTAGTTCAAACGTGCAGATGAAGGCAGATCTGGAAGGCACCTGAGATAGTTGTTACAGCAGCCAACACCAGAATCCATTACTGTTGCTTTGAGAATGATTCTAATGTGAATATTTTGTCTGATGTACTGAAAATCCATGGTTTTGTGTGAATCCCATCAAAGTCCGTACTGACCTGGAAGACTTTGATTGAGCACATGAATCCACGGCCTCGTGTGGATTAGGGGTTATTCTGCTAGGAACATCAAGGCAGTACAGCTGTGATGTGCAAGTGTCGTTTTTTTCTTGACCAGAATCAGCAAAACACTTGGCTAAGTTGCAATAATCAGATCTTCATTACTGGTCTTGCTTTCAGGAGACAGAGTGGATGTGGCTTGACGTTTTGACTGACTCAGTCTGCATTTGCAGTGGTAACAGAGAAATCCTCATTTCACTTTTAAGGTGAATAGCAAATCTGATATGGATAAAAGATTGGGAAAGAATAAATATGGAAACAGAAGGTGCTGGTTTTATAAAATAATTCTTCTAGTGTTTAAATATCTCAGGGTTTGGGGACTTGTTATTGTAATTAAAATAAACAAGCAAACATAAAAGGTGGAAAACTATTTGGCTTTTTAGTGCATATTGAGCTGACAGTGGAAAAGGTCCTCAGCCCACAAATCCAGCAGGGAATATAAATGATTGATGGTAAAAGCTTAGATCATCCACTTTAAGTGTGATTGACAGATAGTGTTCCTGGCAAATGTCTGGAATTCAGCAATCCGGGAATGAGAAATGCAAAGTACTGACAAACAAATGGCCATCTGCATTTCTCTAGCTTTTTAATCTTTCTTCAGAGATAAGGTAAAATATATAAAGGCTGGAGTTACATGTAAAAAAAAAAAAGGCCTTTTGACTCAGGTTCTCTAATGCAGCCATTAGACTTTGCCAGCCACCTTCTGAAATGCTTAGAAGTCTCACCTTACTCTTCTTGCCTTCCAATTACAGATGTTTTTGATAAAACAGCCACTTAATCTGCCTTTTCTCTTCCTTTTTCCTGAGCGATTGATCTCACTTTATGGAGAACATATAAATGAAGGGAGATGGTATGCAATTCGTTATCATGTATAAGGGGACAATTGTTCTAATCCAGTACAGATAATCCTGGGTAGAATTTTAATTCCTGCTTACTATAAAGACTTCCTACTCCTCCTTTCCCCCCCCCCCCCCCCCCC